>VSMD01062608.1:0-41082 GCA_008750895.1 Mirza zaza | reverse complement strand
TGCATGCCACCATGCCTGGCTAATTTTTCTATTTTTAGTAGAGACAGGGTCTTGCTCTTGCTCAGACTGTTCTCAAACTTCTGACCTCAAGCGATCCTTCTGCCTCGGCCTCCCAGAGTGCTAGGATTACAGATGGGAGCCACAGTGCCAGGTCTGTTTTCTTTTGTTTTATTATTTATCACCAAACTATGCTACCTAACTAGAAAATATTGCCTCTTGTAAATTAAGTATATGTAAATGTTCCTTATATTCTCTCTTGTAATTAAAACATGTCACCCACCAGAGGTAGAGTACTGTTATAACATCTTGTAGGCTAACAGATTCCTTACTATTTTATAAAGTAATTATGATACTTCAATGTCAACTCCCATATCAGATACTCAAACCGAGAGACACATGCTATAATATTAATGGTGAGCCCCTTTCTGAAGCACCAATTTTATTTCAAGACTTTAGGGAGAAAATTAAATAACAAATGGTAAGTTATAACATCGGCTGGGCGCCGTGGCTCACGCCTGTAATCCTAGCACTCTGGGAGGGCGAGGCGGGTGGATTGGTTAAGGTCAGGAGTTCGAAACCAGCCTGAGCGAGACCCCGTCTCTACTAAAAATAGAAAGAAACTAATTGACCATCTAAAAATATATATATAGAAAAAATTAGCCGGGCATGTTGGCGCATGCCTATAGTCCCAGCTACTTGGGAGGCTGAGGCCACAGGATTGCTTGAGCCCAGGAGTTTGAGGTTGCTGTGAGCTAGGCTGACACCATGGCACTCACTCTAGCCTGAGCAACAAAGTGAGACTCTGTCTCAAAAAAAAAAAAAAGTTATAAGATCATTTGGTGATAAGATAAACTCAGCGCTGCATCAGGATGGATTACAACAGTTCATTCCAGGAATTTTAAGAGAAAACAGGCCAGGTGCGGTGGCTCATGCCTGTAATCCTAGCACTCTGGGAGGCCCAGGCGGGCGGATTGCTTGAGGTCAGGAGTTCCAAACCAGCCTGAGCAAGAGAGAGACCCCGTCTCTACTATAAATAGAAAGAAATTAATTGGCCAACTAATATATATATAGAAAAAATTAGCTGGACATGGTGGCGCATACTTGTAGTCCCAGCTACTCAGGAGGCTGAGGCAGGAGCATTGCTTGAGCCCAGGAGTTTGAGGTTGCTGTGAGCTAGGCTGATGCCACAGCACTCACTCTAGCCTGGGCAACAAAGTGAGACTCTGTCTCAAAAAAAAAAAAAAGAAAGAAAAGGGACAATATGATCTGGAAATGGATGGCAAGGGAGCAAGAGCAGCTAGGAGGATGGCAGCGGGAGCGGTGGCGGAGGCCCTGGCCCCAGGCAGGGGCTGCGATGGAGGGACTTAGGGGGGAGGTGAAAATGGGAATCAAGGCCAATGCCTGCACTGCAGTGTTCTCTGAAACCCCTTCTGATCAGGCTTTTGCTCCCACTACCCAGTGACACTGCTGTTACCAAGGTCACCGCTGCTGAACCCAATGGTCAGTGTCCAGTCCTCATCCTGCAGGACGCCCAGCAGCTTCCTCACGCTCTCCCAGGGCTGCACTTTCTTCCCTTGGCCCCAGGACACCACACTGGCTTCATTGTCTTCCTCCTTTGCTGGCTGCTCCTTCTTGACAGCTTTTTCCTCTTCTTCCTGGTTTCTTAACACTGAGGACTTGGTCCTGCCCCCGCCACTCTACCCTCACTCCCTTGATGAGCTCACTCAGTCCTGTGGCTTTAAATGCCATTTCGATCCTGGTGATTCCCAAACTTGTAACTCCAGCCTGGACCCTCTCCCCTGACCTCCGGACTCCTATATCCAACTGCATCCTTGACACTTCCACCTGGAGGTCTCATAGACCATCTTGAACTTAACATGTCCAAGGCCAAGCTCCTGATTTCCCTCCCCAAACCCACACACACATACACACACACACACACAATCTCCCTTCAATTGATGACGACGTTCACTTTCCAGTGTTCAGGACAACATTTGACTCTTCTCTTTCTCTCAGACCCTACCTCAGGAAATCTGTTGGCTCTACCCCTAAAATATATCCAGAACCACCATTCATCATTCTGCTGCTACCAGCCTGGTCCAATGACTTCCCTCATAGGATTACATCTCATGCCTGGATTGCTGCAGGAGCCTCCTGATTGGGCTCTCTGCTTCTACCGCTGCTCCCCTACAGCCTAGTCTCAACAGAGCAGCAAGTAATCCTTTAAAGTATAAGTCAGATCATGTCACTTCACTGCTCAAAACCCTCTAATGGCTCTCACTCAAACTAAAAGCCAGTCCTCACGTGGCCTGAAGGCCGTACATCATTGGCCTCCCTCTCACCTCATCTCCTCTATCTCCCTCTTCTCCAGCCTCAGCTCTAGTCACACTGACTTCCTTATTGTTCCTTGAACACACTCAGCATCCTCCTGCCCCAGGACCTTTGCACTGGCTGCTTCCCCTGCCTGGAATGCTCTTCCTCCGGATATCCACTTGGCCAAGTCCTTTGCCTTTTTTCTTTTTGTTTTAGCTCAAATGTCATCATCTCACTGAGGTTTGTCCTGACCTATTTAAGACTGTAATCACTGCTTCCTCCCACCCCCATTCTACACTCCCAGTCGCCCTTAACCGGGCTCTATTTTTTTCCCGTCTGGCACTTAACATTTTTTAACATGCTGCTATTCTGATTTGTCTATTGTTTATTGATTGCGCCCTCCATTGGATCATCTTTGAGAACAGGGGCTTTTTTGTTCAGATTAGGGCTTTGTTGGGATCCAGGTTACTGTGCCCAGGCTGTGGAGGCGGATGCCTGGGTTTGAATCCTGGCTTTGCCATCTACCTTGGGTAAATAGCTTAATATCCATGGGTCTTAGTTTCCTCATCTGTAAAATGGGGGAATAAAGGTACTTCCCTCATAGGATTACAGAAATGAGTAAATGAGGTGCTGGATGAAAAGGGTTTAGCAATAGTGCCTGGTGTGTCTTAGCTCAATAACTGCTAGTTGGACGGGCGCGGTGGCTCACGCCTGTAATCCTAGCTCTCTGGGAGGGCGAGGTGGGCGGATCGTTTGAGCTCAGGAGTTCAAGACCAGCCTGAGCAAGAGCGAGACCCCATCTCTACTATAAATAGAAAGAAATTAATTGGCCAACTAATATATATAGAAAAAATTAGCCGGGCATGGTGGCACATGCCTGTAGTCCCAGCTACTTGGGAGGCTGAGGCAGCAGGATTGCTTGAGCCCAGGAGTTTGAGGTTGCTGTGAGCTAGGCTGACGCCACGGCACTCACTCTAGCCTGGGCAATAAAGTGAGACTCTGTCTCAAAAAAAAAAAAAAAAAACTGCTAGTTATTTACTATCTGGTAAATAGTAGGCATGCAGGCTGGGTGCGGGGGCTCACACCTGTAATCCTAGCACTTTGGTAGGCCAAGGTGGAAGGATTGCTTGAGGCCAGGAGTTTCAGACTACCCTGAGCAAGAATGAGACCCATTCCTACAAAAAATAGAAAAATTCATGCACCAATAGTCCCAGCTACTGAGACCGGAGGATGTCCCAGCTACTTGAGCCCAGGAGTTTACAGTAAGCTATGATGACACCACTGCACTCTAGCCTGGGAGACAGAGGAAGACTCTGTCTCAAAAACAAAACAAAACAAAACAAAACAAAAAAACCCCAAAAACCAAAACTTGGCATGCCGTAAAAATTTGCTGGACCAAGTAGGTGTTATTACTTTCATTTTACTGATGCCCAAAGTCACATGACCAGTGAGTGGCAAGGGCAGAATTAGAATCCAGGTTTATCTGATGTCAAAGTTCCTATGTCTTCCACTGCTCTGTGGTCTACCTTCTGAAGGAGGCTCCTAGGCTTACCTCCCGAGAGTGGAGAATGTTTCCTGTCATGGGGAGGGATGAGACCAGAGACTAGAAGGAGTGAAAATGAGGATCACCAAGGGAAAATCGATGCAAAGAGAGGCTCCTCACCCTTGGGATCAAGTCTACACTCCTTTGCATGGTCACAAGTCCCTTCCTGATCTAGCCGCATCTGCCTCCCCAATCCTATCACTCTGGAGAAGAAAATCAACCTCCATGCAGTTCCTGAGGGCACCAGATTGCCACCTGTCTGCTTTTGCACAGGCTGCTCCTTCTGCCTGCATTGCTCTTCCAGCTTCTTTGCTTGGCCGTCTCCTTTGTCCTCATGACTCAGATACCATAAACATCACTATCTCCAGGAAGCCTTCCCTGATGCCCTGAATGGTTTGGTGCCCTTCCCATAGGCCCCTGTGCTTCCACAAACACATAAAAAGTTGAAGACTTCTAAAGAGATGTTTGTGAGCACATAAAAAGATCTACATTAAAAGGGTATGTATGAGAATCTATCTGCACACTTGTCACCACCATAGTTCCTAAAAAAGGGGCTTGGGAGTGGTCTCCTAGGACAAGAAATAATGAAAATGATAACATTTGCCAAAGACTGACTTTGTGTAAGCCTCTCAGCCTGGCAGGCAAGGCCTTTCATGAATTGGCCTCTGTCTCCATTTTATGAACTGGCACTTTTCAGCTTCCTTGCCTCTGTTCTACCTGAAAGGCCTTTTCTTCTATTCATGATCTTGAAAGTCCTTTCATTCATCATGGCCAAGTTCAAATGTTGCCTCTTCCGTGAAAACTTTTCAGAACCCCCAGAATGAATCTCCCTCCTCTGGCACTAGTATGGAATTTGTCTTGACTGCAGGCATTTGTGTATGTGCCGGGTGGGGGTCATTCCCAGCTGGCTGTGGGCTCCTGAACCAGAGGGACAGCATACGTCAGCAGTTCTCACACTTGAATATACAGCCGAATCACCTGCAGGGCTCATTGAAATGCAGGCTGCTGGGCCCAACATCTAGAATTTCAGATTCAGTAGATATGGGATGGACCTAGCAATTTGTATTTCCAACAAGTGCCCTAGTGACCCTGATGCTGCTGGTCTGGGGACCACAGGCACAGAAGTTGAGGTGTTGTCATCAGATTAGACCTAGGTTCAAATCTCAGCTTTGCCTCTTACTGCATGACTTTGGATGTATCCCTAGCTCTCTCCAAGATGCTTTCTATTCTGTAAAAGAACTCATCCTCCCTATCCCATTGGGGTGATGTGAGGAGTAACAAGCTTATTAGGACAGTTCCATGCACCTGCAGGTGTTTAATAAGATGCACGAAGCTCTGCCTCTATAATTTTCCTCTCCTTGTGTTTTGCCTTCCTAATGGGTGCTCAACAAAAACTTGTAAATTGGTTTGAGGGGAAACTGGCAACATGAGAAGACTAAAATAGCCAAGTTGGTCATGTCTGGGTCAAAGGAATGTGAATGACCTTCACACTGGTGAGCATTTTCCTTTTGTACCTGTGACCGCACAGTACAACAACAGTCATGTTACAAGAGACAGCAGATAACCTATATTGCCAGTTCACGACCATTTATCCAACAAACGCTTCTCCAGCACCTCCAAGGAGCCTGCTGGGTGCCACTGCCAGGGTTACAGAGCTAGAGAGAAGGCGCTGGCCCTGAAGGGGCTGGGACCATGGGGAAGATTTGTGCAGGCAGAGAAATGATGGGACCAGGCTTGACCTAGGGGCCTAAAAGGACAGCTCAGGGATGGAGGTGGGGTGGGGTTGGCGGTAGGGGGTTGCTGACTTGCCTCAGGGGACAAGTTGCCTGGGAAGAAGACTCCTTGTCACCAGACACTACTGCTCACTTCGCCTTAGGACACTAACTACACACACAAAAATCAAGCTTCCTTTGTTGCTCATGAAACCAGATATCTTCTCACAACTTACATTTGAGGGACCACCATTCACACTCTTCATGGGCAAAGGACTACTGCGTCTTTGTTTTCTCAGCATCTGGCACTGCACGCACACAGGAAAAGTCTAAGGTCAGCACGGAGCCCCCATAATGCCAATTAGGATACTGGACCCCATGGAAGTCAAGAGCATGGGCTTTGGAGTTTCATCACCAGGGTGGAGCCTAGGGTGACACAGGTGAGGCACGTGGCTTGCTCACCCTTGTCCTGCCCTGTCCACCACTTACCAGGCTGTGTGACATCAGACAAGCAAATGCACCTCTCTGAGCCTTACTGGGGATAATAATGCCTATTCTATAAGGTTTTTGAAAGACTTAGACTAAAACCTGGTCCTTAATAAGGTCTCAAAAAAAGGGTAGCTCTTTTCCCAATTTCTGCATTTGGCAGGGTGGCCACCAGAGGGCAGTGGTCTCCACGCTGGGAAAAGAACCTGCGCGGGCTGAGGCGCCCCACCTGAGACCAGGCAAACGCCTGATCCCTTAGGAACCACTCACTCCAGGAAGGGAGATGTGGCCTTGATTGGGTCAACGTAGCCACCAGCCAACAGATACGCTGGTCACTCTGCTGTGGTCACTTGAGGACTGGCACAAGGACTGGCACTGGGAACCCATAAGTTGGGATTCACTAGGATGCTCTAATCTACGTATTTTAACCATGGAGCCACCTGGCCTTTTCCAGAAGGTTCCCTCTGCCTGATGCACAGCCTTCTCCCCCTCTTTCCTTTGATAAACATCTCCTTCATGTCCCGTCCCCAACGTGACCTCTCTGAGTCCATTCTTCCTTAGACGGGGTCCACTGAGCTCCAAAGCACTCTTCTTCCGTGATGGTAGCATTTCTAACACTTTATTAGATGGCTTATTTACATGAGGTTTGACTAGAGGTTAAGGGTAGGGTCTCTTGGGGACCCACAGCCTAGGTTCCATCACATATTGTGTGAATTTGTGCACATGACCTAACCTCTCTGAGGCTGTTCCCTCATTTGTAAACATGGGGCTAATAACAATACCCACTTCATAGGGTTTTCCTGGAAGCTAAATGATGCTATCCACACAAGGCCCTAATTTGTTGAACAAATACAGGAGCGAGTTAGTGAATGGCTATGAAAACGTACTAGGCTGTGAGCTCCTCAGGAATAGGGGCTGTTTTCTTTTTAACATCGAGGAATGTCCGAATCCCGGTGTGGGCACATTGTCTAGTGCAGTGGTTCTCAAAGTGGGGTCCTCCTGACCAGCATCCTCAGTGTCACCTTGGGGCTTGTTGGCAACGCACCTTCTGAGGTCTCACCCCTGACCTACTGAATCAGAAACCCTGGGGGCAGGGGAGCCCAGGAATCAGTATTTTAACAAGCCCTCCAGGTAATTCTGATGAACACCAAAGTTTGAGCTCCACCAGCCTAGCACACAAAGACTCAACAGTGCTTGTTGAAATGAATGTTCAAATCCGTAAACCAAGTGGTTTGAGTTAGTTAGAATCGGCTCCCTGAAGTCAGGGGCCATGGTTTCCACGGCACCTAGCAGATGCAGGCACACAGCACGTGCTCAAAAAACGTTTGTGAAAGGAATGAGTGAAGAGCCCTTTCGGTTCTGTTTACGGTTGTCAGTATCTTATCTTAAACTTGCCAAAGTTCAGTTTTATTACCTGTATATATATACACATACCAGTTTTATAATCTCTCTCAGGATTGATGGATAGATCAAGTGGCAAACTAAATATCTTAATACACATAATTGAAAAGCACTGTCACACTGCTGAGCCCTTAGAACAGGGGTCCTCAAACTGCAGCCTGTGGGCCACATGCGGCCTGCTGAGGACATTTATCCGGCCCGCCGGGTGTTTTTGCCCCCACTGCCTGTCCTGCTTAGCAGCTGACTCGTCCCAGGCCCACAGTGCACATGTGTGGAATGTGCACCACACTCTACAACGGCCCTCCAACCGTCTGAGGGACAGTGAACTGGCCCCCTGTTTAAAAAGTTTGAGGGCCCCTGCCTTGGAAACTCTCATTTAGAACCGCAGAGAGTTCTGGTCTCCTTTTTCTGCTGCAACCCAGACCTTCAGGCACCTCAAGAGTTCTGCTGCAGACACACACCTGCCAGACTTTGGACATCCAAGGGGAAGAGGAAGCAAATTCTCAAGGCAAGTAAACACCCTTGGCAAGGAAGGAGCGGTAGTTATGGCCCCACTGTGGCCCAGAGTAGATGCTCAATAAATGTCTGATAAATAAATGACCTTTGTCCAGGACAGCACAGGAGTTAATCGCATAGGTCTTGGGTAGACAGACATGGGCTTTTTTCTCTGTCTTGTCTTATTGCTTTGGCAGGGATCTCTGATACAATGTCAATTTGTAAGAGAGAGACTCTTTTCAGGTGCTTATTGGCCATTTGTGTATCTTTTTGGGGAGAAATATCTATTCAGATCCTCTGTCCATGTTTAAATTGGGCTATTTATCTTTTTGTTTTAAATTTTTAAGGATTTATTTTTATTTTTTAGAGATGATGTCTCACTCTGTCACTCAGGCTAGAGTGCAGTGGCGTCATCATGGCTCATGCAGCCTCAAACTCCTGGACTCAAGCAATCCTCCTGCCTCAGCCTCCTGAGCAGCTGGGACTACTGGAGCCACCATGCCTGGCTTCTTTTTACTACTGAGTTGTATGAGTTCATTTTATATTCTGGACACAAATTTGTAATTTAATATATGATTTGCAAATATTTTCTCCCATTCTGTAGGTTGTCTTTTCACTTTCTTGATGTCTTTTGCAAAAAAGTTTTTAATTTTAATGAAGTCTAATTTATCTATTTTTTTCCTTTTGTTGCTTATGCTTCTGGTGTCATATTTAAGAAACTGTTGCCTAATCCAAGGTCACAAAGATTTATGCTTTGCTTTGTTTTTCTAAAAGTCTTATAGTTTTAGCTCATATATTTAGGTCTTTGATCCATTTTGAGTTAAATTTTGTGTATGGTGCGAGTTAGGGGTCCAATTTCATTCTTTTACACGTGGATGTCCAGTTGTCCCAGCACCATTTATTAATGAGACTATTCTTTCCCCATTGAGTTGTCTTGGCATTCTTGTCTAAAATCAATTGACCCTGAATGAGGACTTATTTCTGGACTCTCAATACTAACCCATTGATCTATATGTCTATCCTTATGCTTGTCTTGACTACTGTAGCTTCGTTATAAGTTTTGAAATCTGGAAGTTTTGTTTTTTTCTTTTTTTGAGATTATTTTGGCTATTCTGAGTCCCTTGAATTTTCACATGAATCTTAGGATTAGCTTGCTGATTTCTGCAAAGAAGCCAGCTGGAATTTTGATGGGACTACAGTTAATCTGTAAATCAGTTTGGGGAGTATTGCCATTTTAACAATAGCAAGTCTTCCAATCCATGAACATGAGCTGTATTTCCATTTACTTAGGTTTTAATTTCTTTCAACAATACTTTGTAGTTTTAAGTTCTACACTTTTCTTTTATTAAATGGATTCCAAAATATTTTATTATTTTTTATTACCATTATTTTTAGAGATGGGGTCTCATTATGTTGCCTAGGCTGGACTCAAGCGATCCTCCTGCCTCAGCCTCCTGAGTGGCTGGGACAACAGGTACATGCCACCATGCCTGGCTTTTGTTATTTTTGATGCTATTGTAAATGACATTGTTTCCTTAATTTAATTTTTTGGGTTGTTCACTGGTAGTCCATAGAAATACAACTGATTTTTGTATATTGATCTTGTATCCTACAACCCTTTATTAGAATTCTATTTTAAATATTTATATTTTTAATGAACTCCTTAGGGTTTTCTATATACAAAATCATGTTATCTACAAATAGAGATATTTTACTTTTTCCTATTGAGCTGAATGTCTTTTTTAAAAATTTTTATTTTCTTGCCTAATTGTACTAACGAGAACTTCCAGTACGAGGTTGAATAGAAATGGAGGGAGTGGACATCCTTGTTGTGTTTCTGATCTTGGCGTGGGGTGGGTGGGGAAGCATTCAGAATTTCACCCATTAGATAGTACACCAATTATAGGTTTTTTATAGATGCTCTGTATCAGGTTGAGAGGTTGAGGAAATTACTTTCTATTCCTAGTTTCTTGGGTTGTTTTTGTTATTTTTAATCATAAAGGAGTATTGAATTTTCTCAAATGTTTTTTCTGCACCTATTAAGATAATCATGTGAATTTTGTCCAGGTGAAAGGTGATAGAGGCAGATTTTAGATCTGAGTGCTGCTAATTTTTCAGTGCCTTAATGGTGAGATTTCAGGTGTGGTAATCAGGCAGTGTGGCGACAGGAGGCTGTTTCTGGGAGGCAATCAGCTGGGCAAACATGTGCTCCTATCATAGGATGGGACAGCCTCTGGCCCTCAGCCTGGGGGAACCAGAACCACGGTTGGCAACGAACTTCAGAAAGCACAACAAAGACAAGACACCCAGAGTTACAGTTTAATGCCCAGTTATCACAACACAAGGAGGCTTACATGGTGCTCAGCAAGGCAGGACCAGGGCAAGGCCAGGCTGGAGGAAAATGACCCGTACAGAGTCCCAGCACAGGGACCAGGTTCCCTCTGGCCCAGCTCACCCTCCAGACAAACGTACCATATATGCAAGCTTCATCTCACCCTGGAGCCAGGAGGCTAGCTGAGCTTGTGGCCACCATGGTCAATGAGGGTTCTCATGGGAGAACGGGGTCCCAGGATGAGGTGGGGACCTCAGGATACAATGACAAGAACCAGAAAGCTGCTTCCAAACAACCCCAAAAGGTTTTCACTTCAAATATGCCAAGCCACACAGCACTCAGATGCTAGAGCACCCACCCAAACTCTTTCACTAAAACCCTAAACACTGTGCAGAACTGAGGCTGAGAACACTGGGGGAGGGAAAACAAAGCCAGAACCAGCCTAAGGCCTGTTTTATGACCTTTACCATGTCCCTCTTCTTCCCTGCAGCCACACTAGCCGACCGACTGCATTACTGTGGAAAAGGGACACTACTCTGGTCCACTGTTCTAACACCTTTAATGGGGAGGGACTCTCGAGCCTGTCCCTGGTGCTAGGAAATTTCTTTGATTCGCCAACTCTACTGAACAATTTAATGCTACTGGGTTCCCTGGAGCCCCTGAGCCTTTGATGTCCCTGGGGACACGGGTGAATCAGGGGCTGCTGGTGGGGCTGGGAAATTTCCTGGCAGAAAATTAAAACGAGTCTTCTAGTTTTAAAGCTTACCCGGCCCCTAAAGGAAATACCACCCAAAATGGCATCCTGAAAACACTCTATGGACCTGGGAGGTTTCAAGCGTCACTGGTAAGAAGCATGAGCTTGTTTCCCACACCAAGCCTGAGGCTTAGCCTGGGAGGGCCAGCCCTTGGCTAGGCCGGGTGTGGAAGGGACAGCACAGGAGCGGGCGGGGCAGCTGCTCAGGACATAGGCCGTGGGCCTGAGGGCAGCCCCTCTGTCTGGCCCTGTGAATGGGCATTTGGGGAATGCGCTTGAATTCCAGCCAGACACCAGTTCAACTCATCCCCGAGGGTCCCGCAGGCCTCTTCTCCCTTTTCTCCAATTTAGTTCTAGGAGAAAGCTCCAGACAGAGCCCAAGGCAGGGGAGTCAAACATCTCTGTCTTCAGATATGGCATGTGGCTAAATGGCAGCCCAGAGGAGACTTCAGAACAGCAATGCCACCTCCCACTCGCCCAAGCAAGATCCCACCCAGAATCCCCAGGCCCTACCCAAGGACCAAGGTGGTCCCAGAACTTCAACACGGGCTTCTAATGAGGCCCCTGTGAATACTTGGGGAGGGGAGACAGAGGCATTTCCACAAAGTATACTAAAACAGGGCTCCCTGTTTATAGAGCGGGGGCAGCTGAGACCTGCTGACTGTGCCTGGGAGGGGGCTAACCTGGGGGCCCAGGAAGGTCAGCAGATGTCCCCAGCTGGGCATGAGCTCACGTTGGGCCCCACCCCAAACAAGCCCGCCTCACAAACTTCAGACAACAGTCAGCTCAGGAGTGACCCAACACAGCCCACTTCGCATCTTAAACCAACTTAATGCTACAAACTTTGAAAAAACAAAAGTGCTACCCAGCTGAGCCCCTGAGGAAACCTAGCTCCCTGAGGGTGGGTGGCAGGCCTCTCGGACCACCACCCAGCTGCCTCTCCCCAGAAGGCCCAGTGTTGGTTCGGCCCAGGCTGGGTGGGAGGAGGGCCGACCCCCGCCCCTGCTGGGCTGCAGGGACAACGTGGGATGCGAAGACTCTGGCGGGACAGGGTGGAGCCAAAAGACCTTCTCAGCCCATCCCCCCATTAGTGGCCAACGGCTGGTCTGCCACAAAGACCCATCCCTGTCACCCTTTCAGCATTCTAGTGACAAAAGGAGCAAACATGCCACCGAGCCCTGGTAACCTCTGTCCCTGGGGTCTGAGTGAGAGCCAGGGGCAAGGGGAGGTCCTTAAAGAATCATCCCCTTCAACAAACATGGCAAAACAAATCCTCCTAGGGAATTGGGGAATGATACCAGCAACTACGAGGGGAGGGAAGGCTTTCGGCAGTTTGTGGTTTTAATCTGACCCTTCTCTGTAATGGAGCTGCCTCAGCCTCCAGGTCCTCGGTGTAAAACCGGCCCTGGACCAGTGCGAGGCAGAAATTCTGAGGAAAAGTGCCTGTGGCCGCCATGGCTGCTACCTCCACACTCCCACCTGCGTTTTCCTCGGGAACTCCTCTCTGCCAGGTGCCTGGAGGATCATGTCTATGTTCTAAGGCGAGGGAGGGGTTAAGAAATTCCACAGGAGCCTCAGAGCCGCCTGCCCTGGGATGGGTCCCTGGAACCACCTCTGGGATGAGGAGAGCAGGGGGAAGGGCGGCGCCTCAGCCGAGAGCAGGGGAGAGCGCAGAGGGCCTGTGCCGCCGAATCAGGAGTCCTAAGTGCAATTATTAATAGTCAGCATCAGGCAGGCTGACGGCCCTCGGAGACCTGCCCCCACCGCTGGGGGGAGGCCCTGGGACAGTGACAGGGACAGGTCCCCTTAGGCCTGAGGACAAGTCTTGGTAAAAACTAGAACAATCTCCCTGCTAAAACTCAGGGAGGACAACGAAACTCAAACTAGAATAAATACAAAGGCATTAAGTGCTTCTTGGTAAGTCAAGGGTCCTAATTACCCCTCAAAAGGAGGTAGGGGGCCTTTCCCTGGACCTGGTCACCTCACCTGCCGTCCTTCCTTCACTGAGAGGTCAGAGGTCAGAAGACTAGAGGGGCCTTCCCAGGCCCAGCTTCCGTTGGGAAGGACAGGACTCAACCCCTGACACACTCCTCACTGTATCTTCCACATCCCCCAGACAGCTTCTGTCAGCAGGGAGTCGGGAGAGGAGAAGAGACCCCATGCCCCGAGGACAGCACCCCGCTCCAGTGTCCCTGAGCGGGCAGAGGGCCTGCCAGTCTGTCTGAGGAGGTAGAGACAAGGGTGGGGCTGCTAGGGGTTGATTAACTCAGTTAATCAATAGGTCCTCAAGGTCGTAGGAGTCAAAAAGGTCGCTGATGCCCTCGCCCCCGTCCAGGCCCCAAAGGTAGTCATCCTGGTCCAAGGGCGGGGAGAAGCTGATCAGAGGGGAGCTGCACGTCGTGGTCGGGGACAGGAACTGGTCCTCAGTCTGCTGCAGGAGCGGGTGTGGCAGCTCCAGCATGCTGTCAGTGGCCTCCAAGGGAACAAGGGACGGCGGTGGTGGCAGCGGTGGTGGTGGTGGTGGTGGCGGAACCTGCTGGGGAGTCAGCTCTGGCACTGGAAACAAATAGACAAGGGTCAATTAGCCGGGCGTGGTGGCACATCCCTGTAGTCCCAGCTACTCGGGAGGCTGAGGCAGGAGGATCACTTGAGCCCAGGAGTTTGAGGTTGCAGTGAACTATGGTGATGCCACTGCACTCTAGCCAGGGCAACAGAGTGAGACTCTGTTTCAAAAACAAAACAAAACAAAATGAAAACAAATAGACAAGGGTCATGCCTGGCCCTGGTGCCCAAACCCCTCTGGGGCTGAAATCGGGCCTCAATGCAACTTCCAAGGACAGACTTCCAGTTCTCCAAACAACTGTGTGCCCTTCTCCTCTCTCCTCAGCCTGCCCCACACAAGGACACCTCCCTTCCCCAGCACCAACTCCAGCAACCTCCCTCATCCTCCCACTCTCTTCCTCCCACCTCTCCTCTTACAGTGGGCAGATGTTCTGCTCTCAAAACCCACCTCCAGCTTCTAGACCCAACCCTGCCTCTTTTCACCTTCAAGGCCCTTGCCCCTCAAATAGTTTCCTCTTTTTCCTATATCATCCATTTTTCTCACTCTACTAGATCATTCTTATCAACACACAGACATATGCTAATAACTCATATCTTTAAAAAGCATCCTCTCCTAAAGGACAATCCTTTCAACAAATGGTGAGGGGAAAACTGGACATCCACATGCCAAAGAATGAAGCTGGACCCTTATCCAAGACCATACATAAACATTAATTCAAAATGGATCAAAGACCTGAATGTAGGACCTAAACATACAAATCTCTTAGAAGGAAACATAGAGCAAAAACTTCATGACATTAGATTTGGCAAGGAGTTCTTGGATATGACACCAAAAGCATAAGTAACAAAAGAAAAAATAGACAAATTGGACTTTATGAAAAATTTAAAATTTTATGCATCATAAAACAATATCAACAGAGTGAAAGGAAAACACATAGGATGGGAGAAAATATTTGTAAATCAAATCTCTGATAAGGGACTAATATCCAGATATTGTAAAGAACTTCTAAAATTCAACAACAAAAAAACAGACAACCAGATTAAAAAATGGGCAAAGGAATGGAATAGACATTTCTCCAAAGAAATGGCCAAACAAATGGCCAGTAAGCCCATGAAAAGATGATCAACATCACCAACATCACTAATCATTAGGGAAATGCAAATCAAAACTACAATGAGAGGTTAGACGTGGCGGCTCATGCCTGTAATCCTAGCACTCCGGGAGGCCAAGGCGGGTGGATTGCTCGAGGTCAGGAGTTCGAAACCAGTCTGAGCAAGAGCGAGACCCCATCTCTACTATAAATAGAAAGAAATTAATTGGCCAATTAATATATATATATATATATGGAAAAAATTAGCCAGGCATGGTGGCGCATGCCTGTAGTCCCAGCTACTCAGGAGGCTGAGGGAGCAGGATTGCTTGAGCCCAGGAGTTTGAGGTTGCTTGGAGCTAGGCTGATGCCACGGCACTCACTCTAGCCTGGGCAACAAAGCGAGACTCTGTCTCAAAAAAAAAAATAAAAACAAAAAAAACTACAATGAGATACCACCTCACACACACTAGGATGCTACTACCAAAAAACCTGAAAAATAACAAGTGTTGGCAAGGATGTAGAGAAATTGGAAACCTCATGCACTGTTGCCAGGAATGCAAAGTGGTACAGCCACTATGGAAAACAATATGGCAATTCGTCAAAAGATTAAAAATAGAATTACCATATGATCCACCACAGTTCTACTTCTGAGCGTATTACCCAAAAGAATTGAAAGCATCTCAAAGAGATATGTGTACACCCATGTTTCAGAGCAGCATTACTCACAATAGCTAACACATGGAAGCAACCCAGGTGTCCATCCACAGATGAATGGATAAGCAAAATGTGCTATATCCATAAATGGAATATTATTGAGCCCTAAAAAGGAAGAAATTCTAACATATGCTACAACATGGATGAATATATGCTAAGTGAAGTAAGCCAGACACAAAAAGACAGATACTGTATGATTCCACTTTTATGAGATACTTAGAACAGTCAAAACCACAGAGACGGAAAGTGGGACGGTGTTTGCCAGAGGCTGGGGAAGTGGGGGGGGGGGTGAGGAGTTAGTGTTTCATGGGGACAGAGTTTCAGTTTTGCAAGATGAAAAGAGTTCTGGAGATGGAGGCTGGTGATAGTTTGCACATTATGAAGTATTTACTAATACCACTGAACTATACACTTAAAAAGAGTTAAGATGGTAAATTACCTGTTGTGTGTATTTTACCACAATTAAAAAAAGTATACCTGACCTCATGACCCTCTCCAATTACCGGCACATTTTACTGCTCCTTTCATAGTGAACTTTCTCTGGAGCTGCCTGTGCTTGCCCTCTACCTGCCCATTACTACCCGCTCTTCAACCCACTCCAGTCTGGGGTCTGTCTCCACCGTGCCACTGAACCAGTGATCTCCATGTTGCTAAAGCCCATGGTCAGTTCTCTGGCCTCATCTTATTTGACCTTTCAGCAGCACGTGATGCGGTTTTTCATGCCCTTCTTCTCGAAACGTCTTTTTCCCTTGGCTTCAGATGCAGAGATCCTTCTGGTTTTTGTCTTACCTGGCTGCTTCTCCTTGGTCTCCTTTACCCGCTCCTCTTCCCAGCTTCTAAGCCCTGATGGGCCCCGAGCTCCATCCTCAGACCCTTCTCTCCCCCCCGGCTGCACTCCTCCCCAGGTGATCTCAGCTGGCCCGTGGCTTTAACTCCCTCTCTAGACATGCTGCTCCCAAGTGGAGGCCTCTGGCATGGCCCCCACCCCTGAGAGGTCCCGCAACCTCTCTACGTGGATGGCTAAGGTAGATCAGAGCTCTGCATGTCAGAACCAAAATCCTGGTCTTCCCCTAAACCCATGCCTCCCCTAGTCTTCCTCCATTTCGGTTAATGAACTACCACCCACTCAGGTGCCTAAGCCCAAAAGCTCAAGAATCACCTGTAATTCTGCCATTTCCCCTGCATCCAACCCAGCATCCAATCCAGGAGCAAGCTTGGTCATCTTCACAACCAAAAACATTCTACAGACTGCCCATTTTTTCTTGGGTTCCGCTGCTGCGATCCTGGTCCTAGCCCCGTCCACCCTCACCTGGATCACTGCAGGAGCCTCCTCACCTGCCACTTTGCTTCCCCCCCTTGCAGTCTGTGCATCAGCTGAAAAACCTGAATGTCTTCCCGTTGGCTTAGAATAAAATCCAGGTCCGACCAGGGTTGAGAAGCCCTGCATGATCTGGCACCTGCCTACCTTCCCACCCGTCTCCTACCTTCCTCCCACGGCTCACCCTCAACCTTTCCAGCCACACCGGCCATCAGCCATTCTTCAGCACTCCAAGCTCATTTCCTCTTGGAGGTAAGACAGTGATTTTCCTACACAGGCACATGGAATAGGGCACCAGCAATCGCCTGCCAAGTATGTCCTGATGCTCAGAATGTCACTATTTGAATCATCCCTTAAACCCCAATCAAGAATTGTTTTGCCTTTTTTTGTTGTGTGTGTTGTTTTTTTAGTTTGTTATTTTTATTTTTTGGAGAGATAGGCTCTCACTCTGTCACCGAGGCTGGAGTGCAGTGGCATCATCATAGCTCACTGCAGCCTCAAATTCCTAGGCTCATGCAATCCCCCTGCCTCAGCCTCCCGTGTAGCTGGGACTGCAGCCACACACCACCGTGCTGGGCTCAAGCACTGTTTTGAAAATCCAGCCGGGCAGGGTATGCTAGACTGCCTGATGGACTGACTGCGGGCCGTGTAACTGCTTGATCAGACTGGCTGTGGAATTGTGGGCAAGTGACTTCATGTTTATGTGTCTCCATTTCCTCACCTCTAAAAGGAAGATGATAACTATGCCTACCTCAAAGCATTGTTGAGAGGATTACACGATAAGTGCCTGTCTAGAAACCCTGTTGGGTCTGCTGCTGCCCTTGCTAATAACAGGAACTGCCCCCATTTAGCATGGGCCGGGGGAGGCACCCTCATCCTCCTCCGATACTCAAGCAGCCCTGATGGAGACAATGCTGTTACCCTTATTTGCAGACGAGGAAACTGAGGCCCAAAGAAGTCGATTAAACATATTTGAATGGAAAAACAGAAAACTAATGTTGGCTTGGCACGCTGCTGGTGTTACAGTAAGAGACGTGGCGAGGGAGCAGGGAGGACGAGGGCTCGGAGCCCGGCCCCGCCTCTCACCCGCTGTAGGACCTGGTGCCTCAGTTTTCTCCTGAGGGCAAAGGATCCACCTGGCTGAGTTGCTGGAAGCAGTGACTGATAAAACACGTGACAGTCACCACTACAGGTCTCTCTCCTGCAGCGATCATGTCCAGAACAGAATCACCCTTTGCAGTCTCTGTCTCTCCACCGCCCTCGGAACGGCTGCTACAATTTTTGTATTTCCAAAACCACACCGCATCCGGCGCCACAGGCGCTCAGTTCACATAAGATTTTTAAAAAAAATTTATGTTCAGGTCCTGTAACCCACTCAGCATGCATGGGGCAATCTTAAGGGTCCCCATTTTAGTGATGTGGGACCTGAGGCTCAGAGAGGTTAAAGGGACTTGCCCACAGTCACTAAGAGGTGAGGTACAGGCTCGAACCCAAGTCTCCCAGCTTCAAATCCTGTGCCATCAGCTACCTCAGAATGTCAGAGCCTCGAGGGACGTGAGAGGCGACCCTTGTTCACGCCCCTCCGTGACAGATAAGAAAACCGAGGCCGCCTAGGGTTACCAATTCCCCCGGTGACGCCAGGACCCGGGTCCCGAGACTGCAGCGGCCTCCTCCGCGGGCCTGGCCTCTGGCGCTGACCTCCGAACGCCTCTCCCGCAGGCAGGAACGAGGAACATGTGCGCACGCTTTCAGGAAAACTCCCCCTCCACCTTCAGCAGGGACGGCAGACGCTATGAGGCCATGTGGCAAGCGTGGAGGGGCAGCCGTGGCACGAGAGGCTTCTAGGCTGGGCCCACCGACTGCTCTGCAAGCCTCCACTCGTCTCTGGGCCTCGGGCTCTTATCTGCGGCACTGAGGTAAAAGCTTCGCCCTTGGCTTTCGCTGTGGCTCTGCCGCCTCCGGCCAAGGTCTCAGAGGACAGGACAGCTGAAGCGAAAGCGGTTCCAACTCTGGAGAGCTGTGCACATGTTGACAGCTCAGTGAGGAGGCAGAGCAGGAGGAGGAGGAGGGGCAAAAGGGTGGGGCACAGGTCTGGGATGGGAGATAGGCACCGGGGAGGTGCCCAGAGGGACAGATGGCTGGCAGAGAAGCCCTGGTCTCTGGATGAAACCAAGACACAGAAGTCACTTAGAAAAGAGATGGGAGTCTGGGCTCTCATCCCAGCCCTGCCATCAACTTGCTGTGTGACCTTGGGGAAGCCACTTGCCCTCTCTGGGCCTAGCTTTGTTCATGTGTAAAAAGAAGGATTGCATTAGATTAGGGGTCAGCAAGCTTCCGTAAAGGGCTGGAGAGTGTTTTAGGCTTTATGGGACACTTGTGGTCTCTATCACACAGTTGCCTTCTTTTTCTTTCCCTGAACAACTCTTTAAAAACGTAAAAACCATTCTTAGCTCATGGGCCATAAAAAAAAAAAAAAAAAACAGGTCAGATTTGGCCTGCAGGTAATAGTTTGTCAACTTTGAGTTAAAGAAATGGAATCCAGCCTGTGTTCTGCAGAACTCCCCACCACGCCTCTTCCATCTGACCAGTTTGAGCTCTGCTTCTGACGCCAGGGTTCTACTTAAAGCAATTCTGCTGCTAAGAAAACAAAAAGTGGAACACGGGCCTACCCGGCCTTGAAGAATCCTGCCAGTCTAACTGGACGTGTGACCCCGGCAAGGGCAAAAACCCTTCTGGAGAAGGCGCCTTTACAGGCTTCCACTTCCCTCCTTCCGGACTCCTACCCTCCTTGGAAGCTCTCAAGGGCTTCTTTCTGCCTCTGGGCTCCTGGGCAACTCCCCTGCACGGCTTCCTGCCAGGACTGGCCAGCTTCGAGCTGCGCCAACCACCACCCAGCCAGGAGCCCTTCCTGGATTTGTTCGGTGCCCTGTGGAGAGAGCACTGGGCTAGGAGCATGTGGACCAAGGTTCAAGGCACAGCTCTGCGGCTTCCCAACTGGGAGACCTTGGCAAGTGACATCACCTCTGCCTCAGTTATTCATCTCTCAACTGGGAGTGGTGAGATCTACCTCAAGAATTGCTGTGAGAGGCCGGGCGCGGTGGCTCAAGCCTGTAATCCTAGCTCTCTGGGAGGCCGAGGTGGGCGGATCATTTGAGCTCAGGAGTTCGAGACCAGCCTGAGCAAGAGCGAGACCCCATCTCTACTATAAATAGAAAGAAATTAATTGGCCAACTAATATATGTAGAAAAAATTAGCCGGGCATGGTGGCACACGCCTGTAGTCCCAGCTTCTTGGGAGGCTGAGGCAGCAGGATTGCTTGAGCCCAGGAGTTTGAGGTTGCTGTGAGCTAGGCTGATGCCACGGCACTCACTCTAGCCTGGGCAATAAAGTGAGACTCTGTCTCAAAAAAAAAAAAAAAAAAAAGAATTGCTGTGAGGAGTCAAGTGATCACGGATGTACCTGGTACGTGGCCGTGGTTCAAAAAACCTTAGTTATTATACATATCCTAAGAAAGTTTTGAGCCCTCCTCAAAAAACAGTTTCCGTTTACCACAGGTTTACTGAGTGCCAGGAGCTTTGCCAAGAGCAGTTGTCCCAGGAGTAGCAGTACCACAGCCGTGGCAGTAATAGGGACAATAGCAGCCACCAGTTACTGCCAGGCACTGCTCCCAGTGCTTTACCTGTATTAACTCATCAGTCCCCGCTACCGATGAGGTAGATGCTGGTAATTACTACGCCCAACGCACAGATGAGGAAACTGAAGCAAAGAGAGGTGAAGTGCTTGTCGGAGGTCCCATAGCTGGTAAGCGGAAGAGCTGGGGTTCTAATCCAGGCCCTCCTCTGCCCCAGAGCAGCGCCAGCCTCCCCAGCAAGGCTTTATAAAGCATAAAGTACGATGCACACATGTAGCAAGGATGAATGTACCCCCGGAAGCTGGGTAGACAGTAGGTATCCAGTAAATGTTGATGTGGAAGACAAAACTAAGGCCATTGGCTCTCCCCACCTCCTGTCCCTCTGGACGGGGGGCCCTACCTGAGGATGCTGTGGGTTCCGAGGTCCCAGGGTGGGTGCTGCTGCTGGGCTGGGGTGAGTCAGGGCTGGGGCTGAGGGCGGACGTGGAGGGGAGGGGCTCCTTGGCAGGACTGTCCGGCTCCTGTACCTCCTCTGGGCACAGGTAGACTTCAATGGGCCCTTGGGTGCTCTTGAGATATATCTGCAGGTTCTCCTGGAGGAGGAAGAGAAGCCAGGTCATGGCTCTGGGCAGCTGGACACTTACCTGTGGGTTGGTGTGTATGGATGGACACAGGTGGCTGCTGCTGTCCAGGTGTGCAAGCTCAGCCCCCGAACTGGGCACGGGCCTGCTCCAGCTGGCCTGCGGTGGACTCCGCTGTTTCTGCTGTCTGGCCCCATGTCCTTCTTTTAGGGAGAACACCTTGATTTTCCTTTGGGAAATCATTCCTCTCCCACTCCCAGGTCATGTAGTTTTGGGGGGCAGCACCCTTCCCCAACTCCAGCAGGTGACTTGTGATGCAGCTGGCAAAGTCTGAGTGACGTGAGAGGTTCAGGGTGGCACATGGCTCAGGCTGATCCAACCAGCATTAGGCCCAGGACTTTTGCTGGACTTGTGGGAAAGGGAAGCTCCTTCCCACTGGGATTGTTGAGCTGGTATCATAAAAACCAACTCTGTCACTGCAAGGGGAGAGCTCACCTGGGAATGGAGTCAGCACAGAGGAAAGTAGGGTGACAGATGGAGAGCGTGAGATAGACCTGAAGTCACAGTTTGAGCACCTACATCCAGCCGCGCCTCTAATCTCCAAATCTCTCCCCCACTCCCACCCCTGGGACTTGTCACTTGGTTCCCACCACCCCTTCAGCCAGATGGACTTGGCTTCCTACTTGTAACCAAGAGTCCTGATACTTGGCCTTCCCACACCTGCCTCTTCCCTACCATACACCTACAGTTTAAGCCATAACTGACTATACACGTGCCATCCTGGCACACGCCTGTGTGCATGCAGTACTGCACCTAGCAAAAATCCTGTTCATTCTTTAAGACCCAGTTTAACTGTCACCATGTGGGTTGCTTCCTCTAACTATTCTTCCTCTGTGCTCTCAGAGAACATCTTCAGCCTATAAATGATAACACCACTGTTTGCTGAGGTCTTTTTCCCTCTAGATCCTGAACTCCTCCAAGGAAGGGAGGGCCTTAGTTATCTCTGCAACCCCAGTTTCCGCTTTAAACAAATTATTTCTTGAGCCCTTATAATGTGCCAGGCCCTGGGCTGGGGATAAAAAGTGAGCAGAACATTCTCTTGTGAAGCTTACACTGTAATAAACCATGTAATCATACCAAACATATCCCAGCAAATGGAGATTAGTGGTGGAAAAGCACAGGTAGTTATGAAGTCTAGGGGTGATCAGGGAAGGCTTCCTTGAGAAAGTGACATGCAAGTTGAGATCTATAGGATAAATAACAATAAACCAGAGAGAGAGAAGAGCATTTCAGCTGGAGGAACAGCATGTGTGAAGGTCCTGCATGAGGAATGGGCTTAGTGTGACGGGGAGACTACAGACAGGTCAGTGTCGTCAGCATGGGACACGGGACAGCATGGAAGAGGAGGTGTTAAGGTCAGCTGGGGTCAGAGCACTGCAGGTCTCATAGGGAATGTTAAGAATTTTAAACTTTAATCGGGAGAGCATGGTCAGCATGAAAGGGTTGTGAGTACTGGCGTCGTGTGCGGGCACGTGTGTGTGTGTGCAGGAACCCAGGGCTGGTGGGACACAGAAGGAAACCAGGAACAGAGATTTTCTCAGGTCAGTACTCGGTCTCCGTTGCCTTTTCCTGTTTCTGCCATTTCTGCCCAAGTCTGAGGGCCACCAATATTGCCATGGACACCAGAATGGACCCAGGAAGCTGGGGGCTGGGCAGGGCCAGGAACAGAGTTTGCAGAGCTGCCGGGACCCTCCCAACCCTGCTTTTCACCAAATACTTCCCCTCTCACCTCAGGCTTGTCGGGCACTTCCAGTCTGGTCTGCGGAGGGGCCTTGACAGCAATCACCGTCTGCTCCTTAAAGTTGCCGACAGCACGGATGTCCTGGTATGTCACGTAGGCCAGTGTAGGAGCAGGAGAGTCAAGAAAAGGGACTGTCTGGTCAGAATTCAAACCCCCAGCCTGCCAGGCGTGGCCTTCACCCACCTCTCCTAAGCCTCTGAACATCACTTTCTCACTCCTTGTGCATCTTAGAAATCTTTTAATATAAACTAAGCTTGGATCCCTTGAGAAAGCAAATGGAGGTATAAATCATTGAAAAAATGCTGCCTTCTATAAGCTTTTTATGTAAAGGCTTCATCTCTCAAACTAGATCATTAGCTCTAAGAAGGCAGGAAGATATGTTCTATTTTTTCATATTTCTGACAAGGCCTAGCATCTTTCCAAAAATACAAGGTCAGATCCAAAACCTGATTAGACACGAAACCATTTGGGAAAATGCACGAAAGAACCTTAGTAAAGTCTATGCTCTTTGACCTCATCATTTCAATCCTAGGAATCCAAACTAGGAACATAAGTAAAGATATGTGAAAACATTCTATATACAAAGATAGCCATCTCTATGTTGCTTATAAAAGCGTTATCTTGATCTAAATATCCATTCTAAGCCTTATCAACAAACCAGCATGCAGTCTGAATAGGACAGTCTCAAACCATTAAATGTGAGGTTGAACCATATGAAATTGCTTATTTGTAGGTAAAACGTGGTCAAATATCAGCAATTTCATGTGGTCAACCAAGTGGTTAGGAAACATATGTAGTAACAGAAAAATGTCTATGGTAATATACTAAGTGGTGAAAAACAGGATAAAAATGTTATGTTCATCGGGCACACAACTATATTTAAGTGATAGCTTAAGGTGGTCTTAAGGTGTGTCTTAAGGTGGTAGCTTGTTGTTTCTTTTTTCTCCATTTTCCAGATTTAAAGACATGTACTTGACTCATTTTTTTTAATTTAAAAATTTAACTAATCTTTTTCTTTCTTTGTTTTTTAATCTTATTATTATATTGTTTAGTATTTTTATTTTTTATTCTTTTTTTTCAGACTTTGATTTTTAGGGTATTTAAGGAGAATGTAACTTAAATAGACTTGAAAGGAAAAGCCACTGAGGAAGGAAGACACAAAGATGCCAAACCCTGAGTGTGCGTTAGTCCCTACGGGGAAGTACTGCGTCAACTCAGGATGGCTATAAACAAACAATAGGCCCCTGTTCCCTGACCCCTGTCCCCGCCAAGGAGGATATCTCTTGTTGGCCTTGTCCTCAGTCAGGTGCTTGAAGTTCAGGGAGCAGCTCTGGATGAGCTGGTCCAAGGCCTGCTCCGTGCTCATCAGCTCCTTCAGCTCCTGCCCCAGCTGCTGCTGCTTCCCAGGGCGAGTGGGGTCTTCAAATATTCCCCTGCCTCTGGGAACAGAGAAGCCCCCCAACGTCAGTCTCAGTCCACATCCAGAGACCCCAACCCCAGGGCTGCTGTGCAGAGCTGAGCAGATGGTGTGGGTGACACTCTAGGAGGAGGCCCTTCAAATGGTCTGTGAGGGTGCCCTGGGGTCATGCAAATCGATGGTCATACTTAGCTCCTGGGGAGCTGCCAGGGCTTGGAACTTGAGCTTTGGGCGTAGGGCTAGGGAGAAGAAACAAGTCAAGGCCTGAACCCCACTTCTGGGGGACTCTCAACTCTTGTCTATCCTTATGCCCCAGCCTCCCCTGGATGGTAGGGAACTGGGGTGATTTCAGTCCTGACTCCCCTGCCTGCATTCTCTTAGGGATCATGCCAGGGGCTGCAGGTCTGCTGTTTATGACCTTGCAGAAGTGGGCAGCGGAGGCTGGAGTACTGTATCTTAAAGCTGGAAAGAGTCCGGGTTACTCCCACTTAGCTCTCAGGGAGCTTTCCTAAGCTAAAAGAGGGGATCTTGGGGTCCCTGCCTCAGGAGGAAGAATCTGGGGTACTCTTAGGCCTTTACATCGCCTAGAAATCTTTCTCCACCCTGTCCCCTACCCACTGTTACTCCAGCAGGTACACCTGCTCTTCCGCCCCTCCGGAAAATACGTCGGCTCCGCTTGCAGCACAGAAGCCTATTGGACGTCGCTCTCAGCCCCGCCCCTGACACGCACACCCACTGGCTGTTGCCCCTGGCTCCGCCCACAGCAAAGCACCCACTGGACGGGGCCCCACACAGGCACTCACACCCACTGGATGTTGTTCTTGGACTTCTTGCGGATGAGCTGGATGCCCTCCAGCACGTTGGTGATGTCGTAGATGCGCCGCTTCTGCACGTCCAGCACCTCGGCCGCCCAGTTCAGGTCCAGGACCCCGTCCTCGGACTCACTCAGAAGGTAAATGAACTTCTTGGTGAGCAGCCCCAGCGACGTGTCATACCGCGTCTTCTCCCCAGGGGACTTGGGGGCTGAGGAAGAAAGGGGCCCAGTCACAGCTCAGGGAGGGCCCGTCCTTGGAACTTCCTCCACTGACCTGGACCCACTAAGTACCACCTTGCACTGCCCTTCACCACTCACTTTCCAGTTTACAGAGCGCTGTGAGGCAGGGGTCGGTCGCCACCATTGTGCACACAGGGAACCTGACACCTAAGGGGGAAGGTGACTTGCTTTAGGTCTCACAGCCAGGGGGCAGCGTCGGCACCGGAAGCCCAGCGTCCTGACTCCTGCTTCAGAGCACCTGCCCACCACAGCTTAGGGCAGCCACACCACCACCCACAATTGTAACTGCTTACTGTGTGCAGGTCACCATTCTAATGCTTTCCATATACTAACAAGCTTAACATCCACAGCCATGCCCATTTTATAGATGAGAATACTGAGGCACAAGACAGGTGTAACTTGCTCGGTTCACTCAGCTAGAAAGTGGCAAAGCTGGGATTTCAAATCCAGGCAGTTTGGCTCCAGAGTCTTCCTTCTTAACCACTACCTTATCCTGCTAGTTATACGTCAGGAATTTGGAATGAGGGTGGGGAGAGAATGACAAGCCTGGATTCAAGAACATTTTTATAGACACACACTTGCTTTTTCTTGTTTAGCCTAGTGATTATCTGAGAAGAATCTGTCCAGCAGGGTAGGTTCATGAAAAGGTCCCTTTCTCAATGGGGTCAGTGTTGCAAGACCCCATCTCAGCTGCAGCATATTAAACCACAAGACTTTTGCAATCATGTGACTTCCAAGTGATATAGCAATTTAGTGGCCAAATAGTTCTGGAACCTGAGTTTTAGAGAGTCTCAGATTCCTCTGGAAGGGGACTTTAGAATCCCTTAACACATAGATGGTGAGCATTTGGCATACTGCTTTGTCAGGTTTTGAACCCATGGCAGACATTACTAACCGATCAATTGATCGGTGTACTTTTTTTCACAAGCCATCATGAACCTTAGGATCCTTCAATACAGTGATCTGCATGGCCTTTACCAATCAAATGGAGAGGAAACTTCCTTGCCATTCCTTGTCTAGCTGTGTCTCATTTTACAGATGAGACAACTAAGGTTCACAGGAGTGACCAGTCAGGTCAGGAGAGAGCCTTCTTCATTGTCTCCAACCCTCAAAACCAGTGCTCCTCCCAAACACAGCTGCTTACACTCCCGCCCTAACCAGGATATTGACCGGAAATATGGCGAAGCACCACCCGGGGAGCTTTTGGATCTTGAACACCTCTGAGGTGGCATAGGCTGGATTAACCCAGGCTTCACTTCCCTTTGAATCACTGATTTAGCTCTGTCTGCAAGTGGGAGAAAGACCCTGGATAACCCCTGCTCCTCTGACCTGGATTTTCTCTTTTACTAAAAGTTCACATTGAACTAAATGTGAGAACTTTTTTTTTTTTTTTTGAGACAGAGTCTCACTTTATTGCCCAGGCTAGAGTGAGTGCCATGGCGTCAGCCTAGCTCACAGCAACCTCAAACTCCTGGGCTCAAGCAATCCTGCTGCCTCAGCCTCCCAAGTAGCTGGGACTACAGGCATGTGCCACCATGCCCGGCTAATTTTTTCTATATATATTAGTTGGCCAATTAATTTCTTTCTAGTTATAGTAGAGATGGGGTCTCGCTCTTGCTCAGGCTGGTCTCGAACTCCTGAGCTCAAAGGATCCGCCCACCTCGGCCTCCCAGAGAGCTAGGATTACAGGCTTGAGCCACCACGCCTGGCCTAAGAACTTTTTAAAACTAATAAGCTCCCAAATAGAACGCTGGTCATCACATTGAGATCACGAGAGCAGTGTATGGCGTGGTGGCGGCAGTGCCAGGCGTACATGTCAGTAAGTAGTGCCCAGTTCTACTTGCTGTCTGTGTCACTGTGGGCAACTCAGGCTGAGTCTTAAGTTGCCTCATCAGTAAAAGGGCAACAGTCTTACCTACCTGGCAGGATCAAGTGAGAGGATGCCCAGCAAGCTTGCAAACCAGAAAGTGACACAAATATTACTCCTGACGGCTTGGGCAGTGCTGCTTCCCTCTGCCCCTGCCCTGCCCCCCAACCCCTAGAAGCGCCCTCAGCACGCTTACTTTTGGGGCTAGGGAGGCCATCCATTCTGATGCACTTCCCCTTGGGAGTTCGGAATTCCGGGACCGCAGGCCTCCCGATCCCCTCTAGGTCCAGCTTCCTTTTGGCCTTGGAGAGAGCAGGGAGAGAGAGGCAGAGTTTGAGAATCATTCTTCCTTTAGCCTTTCCCTGACTGGGGACCAAAGTACCGAGGCCACCGCAGCCACCTGTGCTTCAGTTGTGCTACAGCCACTGCTGTACTGGATATGGAAATAACAGCGACCTGAGAAGTGAGCTTTCAGGGGGAGGAAGTTTTCTGAGGGGCAAATAAAACTCCCATCCTTGGGACGGGTGCGGTGGCTCATGCCTGTGGTCCCAACTACTCAGGAGGCCGAGGGGGGAAGATCACTTGAGCCCAAGAGTTTGAGGTTACAGTGAGGTACAATGGTGCCCCTGCACTCCAGCCTGGGCAACAGAACGAGACTGTCTTGAAAAACAAAAACGTCATCTGAGGCCCAGGCACTTGAGACTCTACCAAAGCCATTCTGGCCGTAGGCTCAGGGTTCCTTAAAGACAGGCTCCCCACCCCCAGCCTGCGGGAGGATGCAGAGAGGAAGCAGTGGGTGGGGCCTAAGCCACATCAGTCTGGGGCACGGCTCCCCACACAAGCAGCTGGCCCTGCCAGACCCAGTGCCCATCATAGCCCCACAGCTGGCCCTTATCAGGGTGGGGCCCGGCATCCATCCAGACTCAGGGGACTTCCTGGCTCAGTGCCACACCCCAGGGAGGTGCCCACATTGAGAAGCAGTGCAAACAGCCCCCACCCCCATGTTTGGGCTCCAGCTCAAGGGCCCCAGGGCCTCCTGAATAGACTCCATTTGCCATTCTTTCAATGCTGAGATGGGCAGACAATGAATCCTTCCCCTGTGTCTTAAGGACAAGCAGCTGAGGCCCCTCTCCCCCTCCCCCTCTCTGTTCCCGCCAAGCTTGGGAAACACCTGCTGGGGAAATCAAACCACAGACCCATCTGCTCCTCTCCACCCATCGCCACCCGGCCCCAATTAGGCCGAGAGCTGCACTGGCCCGGAAAGGGCCTCTCTCACGGTTAGGGTGGGGCAGGGCCGGGGCACTGGGGCCACAGGTCAGAGACCTGGGCTTGGGTCTCCAGCCCCTTCGCAAGCTCACCATGTGACCTGGGGAAATGCTTGGCATCTAGGAGCCTCAGTTTCCTCTTCTGTAAAATGGGGAAGAAAATACCTACCTCAAGGGGCTACTGTAAGGATTCAAGGTGGTAAAGTCTCAGCCTGTGGCTCAGCACACAATAGGTACTCAGGAAATGCAGAGTCCCTTCCCTAAATCCAATCGCAGCTCCTCCTGGGTACACCCTTCTGGAGGTCATTGAACCCATTTCCTTCCTTTCCCCCACCTTAGCCCCCCCCCCAGACGCCCCTACCCTGGCTTGGATAGAGAGGCCTATTTTGATACTTGGTGGTGAGGTCATGCTCGGCAGGGCTGAGACTTCTAACTGCTGCTTAGCACAGCTGGGCTGACAGGTGTGAGAGTTGGTGACAGCTCTTCCTGCTGTCAATTCCCCTCCCTCCACTCCTGCCCTCCTCCAGGAAGTCTCCCTGGACTGACTTGAGGATCTTGGCTATAACACTCCTCCCCTCTACCCCTACCCAGACCCAGACAGATCCAAACACCTCCCTGCTCATTCCTCTAGAAGTCTCTCCTCAATACTCCTTTTATGTCTTCCCAGCTGGTGAAATCCTAGAATCTAGGGATCTAGCCCCACCCGGTCACTAAAAAAAGGCCCAGTCACTTGCTGAGACCTTCCAGATGTCCTGAGCCAAGCCCCAACATTTATCACCTCACTGAATCTTCCCAACACCACTAATCCCCATGGTACAGCTAAAGGAGCTAAGGCTTGGTGAGCTCCAAGGCCTTTACAGTCCTGATCAAGGGTGTCCATCCCAGGGTTCTTCATCCAGCCCTCAGAAGGAACGCCAAGGGCAGGGAGAGGAAAGAGAGTTCCACCTGAGTCTCCCCAGCCACACACACCTCCTCCACCAGGAAGAACCTCATTACCTGGGAAGGACCTTGAACAGAATACCCGTGCTGGGCCTATCACATAACAGTCCTGCAATGTCAGCATTGGCAATCTCTCTTGGCACACAAGAAGTAGAGACTCAGGGAGGTTAAGCAGCATGCCCAAGGTCACACAAAGGGCAGAGCGGGATTTGCACCCAGGTCTGACTGACTCCAAAGACACATAGCAGGCTGCCTCAGCTCTGTCCCCCACACACATTTCCCCAGGATTTGCTGGAGTTGGGGCCAAGGCCTGGCTGTGCCCACCTGCCCCCATCACTACACATATACACACACACAGCCCTCTCCCTTTTCTCACTCTCCCTCACCCTTATCCTTTGCTCCCAGGGTCCCTAAACAGTAAGGTTTGCCCCTAAAGATGCCTCCCTGGGCCGGGCGCGGTGGCTCACGCCTGTAATCCTAGCACTCTGGGAGGCCGAGGCGGGCGGATTGCTAGAGGTCAGGAGTTCGAAACCAGCCTGAGCAAGAGTGAGACCCCGCCTCTACTATAAATAGAAAGAAATTAATTGGCCAACTAATATATATATAGAAAAAATTAGCTGGGCATGGTGGCGCATGCCTGTAATCCCAGCTACTCGGGAGGCTGAGGCAGCAGGATTGCTTGAGCCCAGGAGTTTGAGGTTGCTGTGAGCTAGGCTGATGCCACGGCACTCACTCTAGCCTGGGCAACAAAGTGAGACTCTGTCTCAAAAAAAAAAAAAAAAGATGCCTCCCTGACACCTCTGGGCACTGCCAGAGGAAAGTCGCCCTATGGATGGGCTGAGCTTGCGGAACAGAGGCGGCAGAGGACAAGCCCAGGAGATAAGCATCACGGAGAGGCTGAGCACACGCCTTGGAGTCAGACCGGCCTGGGTTCCCATCCAGGCAGCCCCCCTTCTTAGCTGGGAAGTCAGTTGACCTCTTGAGCCACCTGTAAGATGGGGATGATCCTCTCCACCTCTGCTGAGGATTCAGTGAGACTGTGCAGCCCACAGCCAGTGTCCCTGCAGCAAAGCACTAAAACACTGGGGGCACCAGCACGGGGAAAGTTCAAGGGTAAGCAGAAAAGAGACAGTGATGGGCCAAGGAGAGCAAAAGTCTGTGGCCACACCCAGAGGCCGGCTTGGCTCTAACCTGGACCCTCTAGGCAGCCCCTTTGGCTGGATCTCAAAGACCTGGCTAGGATTCAAGCCCATCCTGCCAAGCCCTAGGGTTCAGAAGAGCACAGCTCCTTCCTCAGGCAGTCCCAGGAGGGAGTGGGTCAGAGCTCCCCTGGCACAACCCCCTTTACAGGCAGCAAAGTGAGGAACCTGAGGCTCGGAGAAGGGGAAGTGACTTGCCCAAGGTCACACTGAGAGTGGACCAGGTCTCTCCTAAGCCCCAAGCTAGATGGTGGGGGTAGGAGCAAACGTAAGGAGTGAGCATCACTTTCAGACCCCAGCTCCGCCTGCTGGGCAGCTGGGATTCTGACCCTACATTTCCCCATCTGATCTGCCTCGTAGAGTTGTTCATTAAAATGTATATTTTCTTTCATGGTTCTCAGAGGAAATTTGGAAAATATAGCCAAATTAAAAGGAAAGGAGAGGCCGGGCGCAGTGGCTCACGCCTGTAATCCTACCTCTCTGGGAGGCCGAGGTGGGCGGATCCTTTGAGCTCAGGAGTTCGAGACCAGCCTGAGCAAGAGCGAGACCCCATCTCTACTATAAATAGAAAGAAATTAATTGGCCAACTAATATATATATAGAAAAAAAATTAGCCGGGCATGGTGGCACATGCCTGTAGTCCCAGCTACTTGGGAGGCTGAGGCAGCAGGATTGCTTGAGCCCAGGAGTTTGAGGTTGCTGTGAGCTAGGCTGATGCCACGGCACTCACTCTAGCCTGGGCAATAAAGTGAGACTCTGTCTCAAAAAAAAAAAAAAAAAAAAGGAAAGGAGAAACGCGCTGAATCTCACTATCTTTGCAGGTTCTTGCAGGGATGAAACAGAGTGATGCTATGTGCGTGGCCAGAGTAGGAACTCAACAAAGGAGCATCCCCTGAGCCTTCTCCAGAGGGTGCTGGAAAGAGCACTGGACAGGGAGAGAGGAGGGCTGGGTAATGGCCTTCATTCTGTCATTGAACTTAGTTGCCATCCTTGGACGGTGCCTGAGGTCCCTTTAAACAGTAGCTCCCCAACAAATCCTGCTCACCCTGCACTTTGCAGCCTGGCCGCAAAGCAAGCGGCCACACCCAGGGTTGGGTTTGGGGCTGCTCCAGGTCACACCCTTGTAAAATGAGTAAGCAGAGGGCAGGTCTGCCCATGGGGCTGGGCCCTGGGAATCTGGGGGACTGACAGAAAAGAGAGCTCTGAGCCTGGTAGATCTTTAGGGTGGTCTAGTACAGGGAGATTCCCCCACTTCTTGGCTTGTGACCAGGGCAGGTGACTTTACTTGCCTGCTCAGTTTCCTCATCTGCAAGATTTCTCATCCTGGGCATCTGGACCAACATAACGAATGTGAAGAGTGCCAGGCAGTGCCTGGCACACAAGAGGCATTCAGTAAAAGAGAGCCATTCTTGCTAAGATCACTGAGCCCCTCTGGGAGGGAGGTATGGACAAATGTACTTGGGCTCCTTTGGGAGGGTTCAAAGCAGTTCAAAACCACAGCTGTTACTGAAACTTCGTGTCTGAAAGCAGCTGGCCAGAGGAGAGATTGGGCCTACCACCCAAGCAGAATTCCCTAGGGCCACCCAGCTCCTAAGTTAGGCAGTATTGGGGAAAGTCATAGATGCCTTGAGAAGAGACATACTGATTACTTGCCTTGGGGGCAGGGTCACTCCATCCCATCTTCCTGTCTGACCTTAGGTTACATACCCTCCCTGACCCTGTTTCCTCCTGTAACATGCAGCTACTAATGCTGTCTACTTCACAGACTACAAAAATATTTTTGGCTTTAAAATGCTAAACACAAGATACCCAGTCCCAGTTATCCTCGATTGCTTGACCTGTAAAATGCAGATAATAGCACTCCTGCCTATTGTCCACCTAGTTGGAAATAATGTGCAGGAAGGGCCTCTGGGAAGGTTAAAGCTTTCAACACGGGCAAAACCTGATTCTAGTGGCAGGGCGTGGGGGCTCTGCCTGAGGATCTGTGCTTGCTGACTGGCACAGGTCCCACCAGATGCCTCTGGGGTGTGGGGAGGGGGTGATCTTATCCATGCACCCAAACTTATTCACCACACCCACAACTAAGCAAATCAACAACATCCCCATCTCCTCTCCCTGGAGCCTGTTTCCAAAACCGAAGACCTGGACCTGGCAGTGACCAAGATGAGCTAGCCCCACAGCCACCCCATACACACATGCATTTTCAAGAAGAGGAAACTGAGGCCCAGTCTGAGGCCAAGCCGTGTCCAAGGATACACAGTAAATAGAGGCAGAGTCAGGACCAGAAACCAGGCTCTCCAACCCCCCTCCCCCCCACTCCCCTGGGGCTTTTCCCACTCCACCCCCACCCTAAAGTTGTTTCGATTCACACAGGCTCCAGGAATTCCACTCCCACAAAACACACCCTGTGCCAAGGTAGGCAGCCTGGTGCCACCACACTTTGGGCCCTCTCTGGCAACAGGTCTGGGGGCTTGAGGTGGGGATGGTCAATCTGAACAGAATCCCAGGGGGTTGCCCACACTTGTATCTGCTGCTATCTGGGAAGGAAGACAGGGCCTGGGAAGGACCTGGGGACAGATACTGGGGAAGGAGTTGGCTAATGGACAGTTTGGAGTCTGTCCAAGCCAGACTGGATCTGAGAGACCCACTAGACCTATCCCTCTGTCTTAAAGTCCCACAGTATCCCCAGGCCAATCCCTGTGCCTGGACCATAGCAGGTGCCCAGTACTGGGTTCTGGGCCAAACAATGGAGGAATGAATGAATGCGACAGTGTTGGCTACATTCGCCAAGGTCACACCCAGGAACACAATCCAGTGCTCATTCCCGTGGATGAGATTATTTCATCCAAAGTTTGAAAATGGAGGGGTCTTCTACTCAGATATTGGGGGCAGTGGGTTGTTCTGGAAACTGAAAGCTCATTTCCCCCCCTCCTCAAAACTCTCCCTGCTTCATTCAAACCGGGAGTCAGGCGCCCCTCCCTCCTTTCCCATACCCGGAAAGGCACAGGGGGTGCAGCAGGGGTTCCCAGCATTACCGGCAGCCGGCCTGCCGGCACGCAGCGCACAGCTTGGCTCTCGGGTCCGTGGGGAGTGGCGTCGAGGCAGGTGCCGGGCGCCGCTGCGGGAGGCACCGTCTGCGGGAACAGCGCGGTGTAGTAGGTGGTGGTGGCCGGGCAGAGCTGGGGGCTGCTGAGGCCAGGCGGCCACAGCTCGGTGGGGCTCATCGCGGGCACCCCCTTTGGGGGCGCCGCCGGAGCCAGGACCCGGGGCCCCCGCAGCATGGCGAGTGCGGCGCCCCTCGCCAACCCAGCCGGGCGCGCCCGCGGGCACCTGCCGGCTCGGGCGCCTGCAGCCGCTCACGCGGCCCGCGGCATGGCGCGGACGCCGGGGAAGCCGCCAGCGGGCAAGGCCGGACCCTCCCCTCCTGGCTCGCGGCCGAGCCGAGCAGCGCTTGGGGATCGCCGGGCGGCTGCACTGCCAGGGGCCGTCCCGCCCTGAGGGCGGCCGCGACCTGGGACGGCCCGCGCCCCGCAGGCCCCGGCGCCCGGGTCCGGCCCGCCCCGCGAGGGGGTCTCGGGGTGTCTGCGAGCTCGGCGGAGGCACGACGAGCCCGGATGGGGGAGGGGGTCCCGACTGCACCGGCTCCCTCTCGGCTCGCTATCTAGTCTCTGAGCCTTTCTCTGCCTCTTTTTTTCCTCTTTTTTTTTTTTTTTTTACCGCCAAACTGCGTGCCGCGAAATTCGGATCTCCCGCGGAAAATGCCGCGCTTTGGTTGGCTGCTGCAACCTGTACAGGCTCCACCCCCCGGAAGGGACCCGTCCTCGAGGCGGCGATTGCAACTCGAGCTTCTCTCACTCCTTAAAGGGGCCGCCACACCTGCTGTCAGTGTCGCCGAGCGTCCCCGGGCGCTAGCAGCTGGGGAAACTGAGACGGGGGTGGGGGTGAGGGGGTGGTTCTGGGATGCACAAAGCAGAGGCGGTCAGAGCAGTGCACAGTGAGAACCCGGCCCAGGTTCCCTGGGAGTCGGGGAAAACATTTTGGTGTGGAGTCCTGACCCGAGCTCAGACCCAGCATTGCATTTCGCAGGCCACAGAGCCTTTTGTTAGTGTGCTTTGCTGCTTAGCTAGCACATAGGCATTGATATCCCTTTTCCCGCTAAAATGAAGGCCAGGAACCTGTTCCCTTTCTTGGCAGAGGGGTGAGGGTGGAGCCTAACATTTATGCCTCTCCCTAGGGAACACTAGCATCTATTCAGTGTCTACAGTATGCCTAGCACCCTGTTAGATCATTACATGTGTTGTTTTGTTTATTTTATTCCAACAGTCCTGGGAAGAGGATGGTGAACCCCGTGGTAAAGATGGAGAGTATGAGAGGCTAGCTAATTTGCCCAAGATCATAAAGACCCCCTGATTCGAGATCTGGCAGTCAAATCTGGGACAATTCAGCTCAGAGCTCTTATTTGTTCAGCAAAGTGTTTCTCCCCAGCACTCACAAGTGGTGCCCCACCCCTTGCAGGCACAGCAGGGCTGAGGGTCCAGAGTGCAGAGCTCTGCCTTGTTCTCAGTTGTATTCCTAGGACCCAACACGCTCAGTAAATATTTGAACATCTCCAGGTTTCTCCTAAACAATCTTTTTGTCACAGAGCCTTCCTGCCTCATTCAAAAACCTTCATTGCTGATAATCCATTTACACCCCTCATCTCTCCAGTGTACAGAGGCTCGGCAAAGCGACCTTGGGCAGTGATCCGCAGAGCTGCTCAAAGCTGCTGCTAGATTCCAGGTCTGCCAATTACAACCCGGTGCTGTGTGATTTTTATGCAAGTCTAAGCCTTGGGGTTCAAAGCCTTCCAGAGTCAGTCCACAGCCTTAATACCTCATCAGATCAATTGTGGACAAGGTGGCAACAATACATTATGATTAACCAACAGCCTTGGATTCACACCCAGGCCCTGCCTCTTTTCTATTAATAGCTGCGTGACCCAGGCAAGTTTTATAAACTCTCTGAGCCTTGATTTTCTCATCCTAATAACTCTTTCCTCATAGGATAGTGGGGAAATCTCATGAAATAACGCATGCAAAGCTTTCAGCACAGACCCTGATTCATAAGAAGCCTCCAGAATTGGCAGCAGTTGTTACATCTCTAACATTAACTGCAGTGCATAGACCCCTCTACTCTAGTCTACGTGCCTCACTGGTCCTTTGAGGCCCAGCTTAAACCTCATCTCCTCCAGGACGGCTTCCCTGCCTGCTTCCTCTCTCAGCCAGAGTAAATACCTCTTGGCCTCTTTGGACCCTTACTGTGTTCTGCCTCAACAAACAAGGCTTTGTTTTCATACCTTGTTTATCAGTTAGGTTCTAAGCTTCCTCAAAAGTCTAGGTCAAATGCCTCTTTGTTTTTTTTATTTTATTTTATTTTATTTGAGACAGAGTCTCGCTTTGTTGCCCAGGCTAGAGTGAGTGCCGTGGCGTCCCAAGTAGCTGGGACTACAGGCATGCGCCACCATGCCTGGCTAATTTTTTCTATATATATTAGTTGGCCAATTAATTTCTTTCTATTTATAGTAGAGACGGGGTCTTGCTCTTGCTCAGGCTGGTTTTGAACTCCTGACCTTGAGCAATCCACCCGCCTCGGCCTCCCAGAGAGCTAGGATTACAGGCATGAGCCACCGCGCCCGGCCCAAATGCCTCTTTGAATGCCCCTCAGCATCTAGGGTCTGATTTGGTAAAGTAGAAGGTGGGTAATAAATATTGATTATGATTCATTCATCTGCCTAGAAAAGAGTAGCAAAAGTTGACGAGCTCTGAAATCAGAAAGTCAGGAGGGCCCAATTAAATTGCTGTTTATTTCCTAGCTGAGTGACCCTGGGCAGCTGCTGTTCCACCTCCCTTAACCTCAGTTTCCTCAACCACCAAATACAGATAATGCTACCACTCAGCCTATTTCACAGGTCATCAGAGACATTAAAATGACAGTGGTGATGGTGCTCACTAACATTCACTGAGAATCTACCATATGCTGTGCTCTAAGCACTTTATCCTGAGCATCTCTTTGACCCTCACAGCACTGCTCTGAGACAGACACTATTATTATCCCCATTTTACAGAGAGGGAACCTGGAAGGAATTGTGGCAGAGCAGGTTTGGGGAAGCAGTAGGGCCTCAAGGCCAGGGAGGGAAAAGGGGGGTGGCAGGGTGGGGCTGTGAGAAAAGAAGGGAGCCGGAGAGGGGGCTGAGAGCCAGTTCTCTACGGTTGAATTTCGGGCAGCTGGGACTGGCTTTAGAGTTTCACTGCCTGGGAACTAATTCCTGCAAGGGGTGTGGGGCACAGATCTGAAGTCTGCTTCCCTGAGCTTGAATTCCTGCCCCATCCATTCCTAGCGTTGTGATCTTGGTCAGGTTGCTGGACCTCTGTAAGCCTCAGTTTCCTCATCTTTGAAATGGGGATGGCAAAGTGACCTCTCCATTTACTGTGAGGACTCAAGAAGGTATTGGCTATAAAGTCCTTAGAGAGGTGCCAGGTGCATAGTAGGTACTTAATATATATGTTAGCTAAGGTTTGTATGAAATGGCCCAGAAGATGCCCTCACATGGAACCAAATTAAAATACTTGCAGCTTTCTCTGTACATGCTGTTTGCTTTGTCATCTCGCAGGCTCCACCTGGCCCCATATCCTCTAGGCCCCTCCTCCCCTCCACCCCCATGTACCCAAATCTGATCCATCCTTCAAGGCCCAACTTGAATGGAGGGGCAGGAGCAAAGAATCCAAATGAGATATCCAACAAAGCTTCAAACTCCTCGGGAGCAGGACCTAGGCTTTGTTGGCACATTTGTGTAATACCTTCCTCCCCTGAGAGTGCCAGGCAGATGGTAGGCCTGCAGTAATTGATGTATGCTCACATTTCATGAGAACTTCCTACGTGTATACAACCCAGCTAGGTACTTTCCATGCATTATTTTGTTGAAACCTCCCAACTACCCTATAACACAGGTACAGTTGGACAGATGAGGAAACTGAGACTGAAACATGTAAAGGGACTTGACCAAGAGCTGGTTAAAGATGAAGTTAGGATCTGAACTCAGATTGGTGTCTCTCAAGGCACTGAGCTATTCTGAACAAAGAACTCCACCCTAGAACCTCATGTGAAGGAGGGTACATTCTGCCTGTGAACCGGGGGCTCCAGCGCTGCAGACATTGTTGGGAGGTGGAACCAGTGCGCCCCACAGCTGGATGAGTTAGGGATGGGTAGTTCTGTTTTCCAGTAGAGGAAGCTGCAATCTGCTTGAGGTTAAGATCAGGTTAAGTGAGGATCCCCCATTGCAGGCCGGCCCAAACAGTCCTTTCCAGAAAAGTCCCCAAACTAAAGCAAACTTTCTCATTCCTTCTGCTCAAAGTATTATTTATCAAAAAACAGAATGCTCGATAAAGTTCCTGAAGGTACAGACTCCTTGTTCTAGATTTCCCATGTCACATAAATCCAAATCACAGGGAACCCAGATCAGAGCTGTGGGAAAGCAGGGAGAAAAATCTCTGCTCCATCTGCTTTGTGCCTCTCCTATTCTATAATAAACATCTATTTGGTAATTGGAGGGGAAAAGTTATTAAAAGGAAACAAGATGTTGTTTGTTTCAGAGAAGTTCTCATGATAACACTTTTGCTGGAAAACTGTTGGAAGACAGAATTCATGGACTTTCTAACAGTGACTGGCACTTATGAATACTATGTGAATATTTGTTAAATAAATAAAATTCCTGGCCGGGCGCGGTGGCTCACGCCTGTAATCCTAGCACTCTGGGAGGCTGAGGCGGGCGGATTGCTCGAGGTCAGGAGTTCAAAACCAGCCTGAGCAAGAGCGAGACCCCGTCTCTACTATAAATAGAAATTAATTGGCCAACTAATATATATAGAAAAAATTAGCCGGGCATGGTGGCGCATGCCTGTAGTCCCAGCTACTCGGGAGGCTGAGGCAGCAGGATTGCTTGAGCCCAGGAGTTTGAGGTTGCTGTGAGCTAGGCTGACGCCACGGCACTCACTCTAGCCTGGGCAACAAAGCGAGACTCTGTCTCAAAATAAATAAATAATAAATAAATAAATAAATAAAATTCCTGACCTTGACACTCCATAAGCTGTGTGTTCTTGGGCATATCATTGCATTACTCAGGGCCTCAGTTCCTTCACCTGAGAAATGGAGCTAATCACAGCTGTCTCATAGAGTTACTCTGATGTGAATCTGCAATGGGATTTGAATGTGCTCTCAGTGTGTGTTTGTGTGCGTGCGCACACACGCGTGTGTACCAAAATTTATTTATTTATTGATAAGGTAAAAGATTTGGATGGACAGTTCTCCAAAGAAGATATACGGTGCCCAATACAGAGGCCAGTAAGCACATGAAAAGATACTCAATATCACTTGTCATTAGGGAAATGCAAATTGAAACCACAATCAGCTACCACTTCACACCCACTAGAATGGCTGTAATAAAAAAAAATGGACAATAACAAGCGTTGGCCAGGATGTGGAGAAACTGCAACTCTCATCTGTTGCTGCTGGGAATATAAATGGGTGCAGCTGCTTTGGAAAACAGTTTGGCAGCTTTTTAAAAAGTTATACACAGAGTTACCATATGATCCAGCAATTCCACTCCTAGGCATATACCCAAGAGAATTGGAAACATACATCCACACAAAAATGTGTACACCATAGTAGAATTAGTTGAAATAACCAAAAAGTAGAAACAACCCAAATACCCATTAACTGATGACTGGATAAACAAAATGTGGTATAGCCAGACACTGGAATATTATTTGACCAGAGAAAGGAGTGAAGTACTCATACGCACACCATGGATGGACCTTGAAAACATTATGCTAGGTGAGAGAACCAGCCACATTTGTATGACTCCATGTATGTGATATGGCCAGCATAGGTAAATCCATAGAGCCAAAAGGTCAGTGGTTGGTAGGGGTGGGTCAGTCTCATTGTGCAGAGGAGGGAATTGAGGCTCAGAGAAGCCACTGTGCACACTGATCGACTTTGGACTGGTGACTTCACCTCTCTGAGCCTTAGTGTTCCCAGCTGTGAAATGGAGCGAATAATGTGCACCTGGCAGGGTGGTTGTGCCACTCAATGACCACATTGACAGCACCGTGCCGGGTCAGCTGCAAGCCATTGCTATCTGCCAGCTCCTTTGCCCTTCTCTCAGACCTGCGGGCGGAAGCTGGTGGGGTTTGAAGGTTAAGGCTGCCACCTAGAGGTGGACTCCAGCACCAGCCAAAGCCTGCAAGGTTGTCTATCTTCTCCTCCACAAGGTACTAACCCCCTATGGGCTTGGGGAGGAGGAAAAGGATATAACAGACGCAGCCCAGCTGAGAAGACCAGGGCTACCAGATTGGCCAGATTCTTTCCAGATGTTTTTCACAGATGTTGGGTGCTGTGGAGGTGGTCCCACGTGGGAGGAGGGCCATTGGATTCAGGTCCCAGTAGAAGTATCCAGGGCAGCTTGGGGAAGCGCCACCTATAAATTGGTTAGTCCCTCCTTTTCCTGAGGGGATCTCTTTAAAATGCACACCTGACCTTGTCACTTTCTGGCTTAAGGTCTGGCAAGTAGCTCCCCACCATGGCCTGGCCACCACCCTTCTTCAGGCCCCTCCTATCTTGAGCCCCTTCACACATGGGTCTAAGGTTGTGATCAAACACTTTTCTGACTCCCCTCTGACCTCTCTGCTCCCCCTGTCTGCCCATACTGTTCTCGCTGCTGGACATGTTTCTTCTACCTCTTTCACCAGGAAAAACTGTTCTGCTCTTAGACACAGGTTTCTTCCTTCCTTCCTTTCTTTCAACCAGATAAACAAGTCATTGACAGTGCTGGGTACCCCATATTCACGCTTGATCTCAAACAGCACTTAACCCCTCAGACTAACAGAATTGAAACCTGAGACAGCGAAACCAAGAATCTAGATCAATTACTACATTGAAAAATAAGACTCAGATCTCTTTTGAAATAAGCAAGACATTCAGTCTTTGGAATCCAGGTGGTGCTGGCCACAGAATGGGTGGTGACATGCCATCCATCTTTCGGAAGCTGACTCTGAGCCCTGCTCCCCACCTCCTGTAGGAATCTCAATCTATCATCATTTCACATTACAGTCACTGTTGTTTTGTGTTCTGTCATCCCCACCAGATTTAAGCTGCTTCTTGTCTTTATTTTCATACCTCAATATCCAGTCCAGTGCCCATCGCAGAGTGCAAGCACAAGGATAGCTTTTCATTTTTATTTATTTATTTATTTATTTTTGAGACAGAGTCTCACTTTATTGCCCAGGCTAGAGTGAGTGCCGTGGCGTCAGCCTAGCTCACAGCAACCTCAAACTCCTGGGCTCAAGCAATCCTGCTGCCTCAGCCTCCCAAGTAGCTGGGACTACAGGCATGCGCCCCCATGCCCGGCTAATTTTTTCTATATATATTAGTTGGCCAATTAATTTCTTTCTATTTATAGTAGAGATGGGGTCTCGCTCTTGCTCAGGCTGGTCTCGAACTCCTGAGCTCAAACGATCCGCCCACCTCGGCCTCCCAGAGAGCTAGGATTACAGGCTTGAGCCACCGCGCCC
>VSMD01062605.1:0-12825 GCA_008750895.1 Mirza zaza | reverse complement strand
TAATAAAATGTGGTATATGTATACCATGGAGTACTATTCAGCTCTAAGAAACAACGGTGATATAGCACATCTTATATTTTCCTGGTTAGAGCTGGAACCCATACTACTAAGTGAAGTATCCCAAGAATGGAAAAACAAGCACCACATATATTCACCAGCAAACTGGTATTAACTGAGCAGCACCTAAGTGGACACATAGGTACTACAGTAATAGGGTACTGGGCAGGGGGGAGGGGGGAGGGCGGAGGGTATATACATACATAATGAGTGAGATGTGCACCATCTGGGGGATGGTCATGCTGGAAACTCAGACTTGTGGGGGGAGGGGGGGAAAGGGCATTTATTGAAACCTTAAAATTTGTACCCCCATAATATGCTGAAATAAAATAAATAAATAAATAAAAACACAATGTCATACTTTCTCCTCTGTTTCTGTGTGGAGGAAAAAAGTGCTTATCATAAAAGACCTGGGAAGATTTGTTTAAGGTTTTCCCGTATCTTTACTTGTATTAGCAGAATTTTTTTTTTTTTCTGAGACAGAGTCTCATTATGTTGCCTGGGCTAGAGTGCCGTCGTGTCAGCCTAGCTCACAGCAACCTCAAACTCCTGGGCTCAAGCGATCCTCCTGCCTCAGCCTCCCGAGTAGCTGGGACTACAGGCATGCACCACCATGCCCGGCTAATTTTTTCTATATATTTTTAGTTTTCCAATTAATTTCCTTCTATTTTTAGTAGAGACGGGGTCTCACTCTTGCTCAGGCTGGTTTTGAACTCCTGACCTTGAGCAATCCTCCCGCCTCGGCCTCCCAGAGTGCTAGGATTACAGGCGTGAGCCACCGCGCCCGGCCTGAATATTTATTTTTTTTTACCATTGAGGGTGGCAGGGAAGAAGTAACAAAGGAATGCTCTCTTTGAGGAATATATATAATTAATTACCTGTAATACTTTAAAACTACACAAACCCTAATCTAACCCAAAAATGACTAAAAGAAAACTTCTAGGCGAGTAAAGTCAGAGAATGCGTAATTAAAAAATCAAAAACCCCTCAAAATACCACCGAAATGATGCTCACTGAAATAAGACTAAACTGTTTTAGTCATAAACATCCATCATTGGATATGGAGAAGTCAAACAGGCTACTGATTACCAAAGCTATCATCAGGGGAGGAATTAGAAAAGATGGGAACAAATGCCAGACATATGGGAATAAAGGCAACATTTATCGATGTATGACAGTTGAATGTTCTCTGAAGAGCAGTATCAGATTTTTCAGGCTGATCAGACTGAGGACCTTGGATGAAAAACAGCATAACTCTGAAGCCTAGCATTTGTGTCTACCTGCTCCTGATTCCTTAATTCTCTTGACCTTCACTGTAACACAGCAATCTAATTGGTGTAAGGCAGCAGTCCCTAACCTTTTTGGCACCAGGGACTGGTTTCATGGAAGACCATTTTTCCATGGACTGGGGGTGGGGTGTTGTGAGTAGTGGGGAGGTGGTGCACAGCCCAGGTGGTGATGCGCACCCTGTTTCCTAACAGGCCACAGACTGGTACCAGGCAGCAGCCCAGGGTTGGGGACTGCAGGTATAAGGCAGTGGTTTCCAAATTTCATTGCTCATCTGGAATCATCTGAGAGCTTTTAAAAAACAATTCCCCAAGTTCCACCCTAATTCTCTTGAATCAGAGTCTCCAGATGAGACCTTGAAACAAGCCCTCCAAGTTATTTCAGTAAGCAGCTAAGCCCCGCAGTAAGCTGCAGCCAAATAAAGTAGTACTGGTGGCACATAAATCCAGATGTCATATAAAGGACCAGATGACAACACATTTCAGGGACAAGTACAATCATTATTTGTGGGCTGTCATGGGCTACAAAAAAAGAACATGTTTGTACACAAAACTGACCTGTCTGTTGAATTCTTCTTCATTTTCCATCCACATGTACTCTGCAAATGGATTGTCATCTTCATGAGAATGACCGTTAATAATCACATCTTCATTGATGATGCTTGGGCTCGTACTGCTGCGACTTGGATCTTTCATGGTTGGCGTCAGTTGTGGTTTTTAACCTTAAAAGAACAATACAGCTTACTCATTCTTTCAGTTCTTAGTGAGCATCTATTATTACCAATCATGGTTAGGTGTAAGAAGCACATGACATTTTTAAGGGTACATGATAAAAAAAGCATCTTTTTCTTTTCCAAATGATTTTTTTTGAGTTTTAATTATTTTTTATTTTAGCATATTATGGGGGTACAAATGTTTAGGTTATGTATATTGCCCTTGCCCCCCCCCCAAATGATTTTAATGTTTAAGAAATAGCTGAGGAGTCTACGGCCATAACACCCTGAACTCATCTGATCTTGGAAGCCAAGCAGGGTTGGGCCTGATTAGTACTTGTATGGGACAAATAGCCGAGGACAGCCTTCATCTAATGTTTTCTGATAACAATAAATGAAGTTAATCAATTGCTTACATGGAACCTCTAAATCATCCGATTTATTTTATATTAGGTATCCTTTGCTTTATAAAACAAGCATGGTCTAGAAGACTTAGTCATTAAATAAAAAGATGAAAAGCAAATCCCACTTTTAAAAACTGAATTCAAAAAGTCCAGAGATTGAAAGTGAAAACAAACTTTTAGTAACCTCTTAGTTTCTTAGTCTGAAGCTATAACTCTGGATCTCTTCTTCAGAGCCCATTCTCTATTTGCTTTTTCTGGGTTCATGTCAAGGTCCTCCATAATTGGATTTTCCCCACTGTACAATGAGCTTCAGCCATCTAATCTCCTTTTATTTACGTAATAGTAGTATCAAATACAGTAGGTCTGGTTTCTTATGCCATTCACTAGCTGATAACATGATCTAACCTAATTTATATATTATAGCCAAAAAATCTGAAGAATGAGGTTTCATATTCAACAATATTCTACCAATTCATTAAGTGTGAAATTGCTAAAAACAGGTTTATATAAAATAAGTTACCTGTACATAAACCCAACCAGTACTGACTTGTGCCAAAGAACAGCCTGTTGAGGTCTGCTTACTTTGAAGTCATCATAATCAAGTGAAATACCAAAACTAAAGATCCCCTACTAGGAATATTTTTTTCCCTTGGGAAAAAAATATATTCCCTCTTTCAGGGGAGAGACTAGCTCTTTGTGTGTTTTGCCTGGCCCTTTAGTTTTATGGACTCATCATCCCTGAATACTAATGATAATAGCATCATGGTGATGAAAATTTTAATTAAGAGGTTCTCGACTAAAAACTACTGGGAACTTTTGCCCTAGTTGTTGTCTGTATGTATGTGTATGAAAGAGAGGTAGAGACAGACTCAGAGTTATGTGGTAGGTTGTCAGCAGAAAGAAAATGTGGGCCAGGTGCAGTGGTTTACGCCTGTAATCCTAGCACTCTGGGATGTCAAGTCAGGAGGACTGCTTGAGGCCAGTAGCTCAAGACCAGCCTGAGGAGGGAGATCCCATCTCTACAAAAGATAGGAAAATTAGATAGGCATGGTGGTGGATGCCTCTAGTCCTAGCTACTCAGGAGGCTGAGGCAGGAGGATCCCAGGAGTTTGAGGTTGCAGTGAGCTATGATGATACCACTGCACTCTAGCCTGGGTGACAGAGCAAGACCATGTCTAAAAAGAAAGAAATGAGGCTGGGCGTGGTGGCTCACGCCTGTGATCCTAGCACTCTGGGAGGCCAAGGTGGCGGGCAGATTGCTCAAGGTCAGGAGTTTGAAACCAGCCTGAGCGAGACCCCGTCTCTACTAAAAATAGAAAGAAATTAATTGACCAACTAAAATATAAAATATATATATATACACAAAAAATTAGCCGGGCATGGTGCTGCATGCCTGTAGTCCAGCCACTCGGGAGGCTGAGGCAGAAAGATCGCCTGAGCCCAGGAGATTGAGGTTGCTGTGAGCTAGGTTGACTCCACGGCACTCACTCTAGCCTGGGCAACAAAGTAAGACTCTGTCTCGAAAGAAAGAAAGAAAAGAGAGGGAAGAGGAAAAGGAAGAGAAGAGAAGAGGAAGAGAAGAGAGGAAGGAAAAGGAAAGGAAAGAAAAAGAAGAAAGAGAAAGCAAGCAAACATGATTTGGGTTAAGAAACTGAGCACTATAAAAGCAGACAAGACAGAAAAACAGACAATGGATATCTTTGATATTCATATTTATCAATAAACTTGGATGAAATAAAACTATTTTGATAACAAGTTTTGAATAAATAGCAATCAGTTCCTCTAAAGAAAATTATTAATTCTTACATGTCAGGTTACCATTTATATGGTTATCTTAAAATAAATTACATTTTATTTTATTTTATTTTATTTTATTTGAGACGGAGTCTCACTTAGTTGCCCAGGCTAGAGTGAGTGCCATGGCATCAGCGTAGCTCACAGCAACCTCAAACTCCTGGGCTCAAGCAATCCTGCTGCCTCAGCATCCCAAGTAGCTGGGACTACAGGCAGGCGCCACTATGCCCGGCTAATTTTTTCTATATATATTAGTTGGCCAATTAATTTCTTTCTATTTATAGTAGAGACGGGGTCTTGCTCTTGCTCAGGCTGGTTTTGAACTCTGGACCTGGAGCAATCCGCCCGCCTCGGCCTCCCAGAGTGCTAGGATTACAGGTGTGAGCCACAGCACCCAGCCATGAATTATATTTTAGATTTTACTCAAATACTATGAAGAGCAGGGGTTGATTCTGCCTCACAAATGGATGGAATTTTGCATCTGAACCAACCATTAAGTTAGATTTAAAAACATCCTAATATAGGCCAGGCGAGGAGGAGGTGGCTCACGCCTGTAATCCTAGCACTCTGGGAGGCCCAAGAACAAGACCCCATCTCTACTATAAAAATAGAAAGAAATTAATTGGCCAACTAATATATATAGAAAAAATTAGCCGGGCATGGTGGCACATGCCTGTAGTCCCAGCTACTCGGGAGGCTGAGGCAGGACGGTTGCTTGAGCCCAGGAGTTTGAGGTTGCTGTGAGCTAGGCTGACGCCAGGGCACTCACTCTAGCCTGGGCAACAAAGTGAGACTTTGTCTCAAAAAAAAAAACAAAAAAAAAAAAACAAGGGAAAAAAAATCCCAATATAAAACTTTTCATTATTATGTTCCCATTAAATCCTACGTTTGAGATGACCATGGCATTAATAAAAGGTCACACCATTTATATCGTTAGTTTGAAATAACAAAAAAAAAAATTAAATTAAGTTTTAGCACAGAGTACAGGATAATTCAATATTCAACTGGAATTGAATAGTTAAGTAATAAGTACATATGTGAGACACACCCATCCAGAACTACTTTTAACTTGCTTGTAAATATGCTTTAGCTGGTGGCTCACACCTGTAATCCCAGCACTCTGGGAGGGTAGAGGCAGGAGGATCGCTTGAGGCCAGGAGTTCGAGACAAGCCTGAGCAACATAGTGAGACCACCATTTCTACGAAAAAAATTTTAAAAATTAGCTGGGTGTGGTGGCATGCACCTGTAGCCCTAGCTACTTGGGAGGCTGAGGCAGGAAGATCTCTTGAGCCCAGGATTTGGAGGTTGCAGTAAGTTATGATGATGACACTGCTCTTTAGCCCAGGCAGTAGAGAAAGACCCTGTCTCTAAAAAAAATAGGCCAGGCTGGGTGCAATGGCTCACAGCTGTAATCCAAGCACTTTGGGAGGCTGAGGTGGGAGGACTACTTGAGCTCAGGAGTTTAAGACCAGCCTGAGCAGGAAAGAGACTCCTGTCTCTACTAAAAATAGGAAAATTAGCTGGATGTAGTACTGTGCACCTGTGGTCCCAACTACTCAGGAGACTGAGGTAGGATTGCCTGAGCCCAGGAGTTTGAGGTTGCAGTGAGCTACAATGACACCACTGCACTCTGCACAGGATGACAGAAAAAAAAAAAAGGTACAGTCATCGCTTGGTATTTGCAGACAGATGCTCAATACCCTTATATAAAATGATGTAGCATTTGTGTAAAATCTATGCATGTCCCCTGTACACTTTAAACCAGGGGTCCTCAAACTTTTTAAACAGGGCCAGCTCACTGTCCCTCAGACCACTGGAGGGCCGGACTATAGTTTAAATAAAACTATGAACAAATTCCTATGTACACTGCACATATCATTTTGAAGTAAAAAAACAAATGGGCAAAAACACCAACATGTGGCCTCCGCAGGCCATAGTTTGAGGATGCCTGCTTTAAACCATCTCTAGATTACTTCTAATACCTAATACAATGCCTACAAATAACTTCATTTGTATGGATTCAGCGCAGCACTTGGTACACTGGCAAATTCAAGTTTCCCTTTTTGGAATTTTGTGCAATTTTCCCCCCTGAATATATTTTTTCTTTCTCGCCAGGCGCGGTGGCTCACGCCTGTAATCCTAGCTCTCTGGGAGGCCAAGGTGGGCGGATCGTTTGAGCTCAGGAGTTCAAGACCAGCCTGAGCAAGAGCGAGACCCCATCTCTACTATAAAAATAGAAAGAAATTAATTGGCCAACTAATATATATAGAAAAAATTAGCTGGGCATGGTGGCACATGCCTGTAGTCCCAGCTACTTGGGAGGCTGAGGCAGCAGGATTGCTTGAGCCCAGGAGTTTGAGGTTGCTGTGAGCTAGGCTGACGCCAGGGCACTCACTCTAGCCTGGGCAATAAAGCGAGACTCTGTTTCAAAAAAAAAAAAAAAAAAAAAAAAGAGATAAGAGTCTCACTCTGTCATCCAAGCTGAAGTGCAAGGGCATGATCATAACTCACCATAGCCTCTAACTACTGAGCTCCAGCAAATCCTCCTGCCTTAGCCTCCCAAGTAGCCAGGGCTACAGGCATATGCCACCAAACCCAACTAATTAAAAAAAATTTCTTTTTGTAGTGATGGGGTCTTATTATGTTGCTCAGGCTGGTCTCTAACTCCTGGCCTCAAGCAATCCTCCTGCTTCAGCCTCCCAAATTGCTGGGATTATAGGTGAGGCACTGCACTCCCCCACCCTAAATATTTACAAACCATAGTTGACTGAATCCACAAATGCAGAACTCATTGATAGAGAGCCAAGTATATATCTATATATAAATGTAATCTTTTTAAAAAAGTGTTTTTCACATATTTTAGGAGACAAGCTTGTGCTAACAATGAAAAATGTGCCTCAGCAAATTCTAGTCTAGGAATCACCAGGGGACTCCCTCTCTCCTTGTTTTATGCCAACCAGTGACAAACAAAATATAAAAAATAGTGAGTAGCAAACAGGGACTAATCCACGCATATGACAGGGCCTACATTAGCCTTCTGCCCATTATCATCAACCGATGGGTTCAGTGTACATCCTAGGAGAAAAAGCCTATGAAGGACAGTAAATGAAGTTATTTTCAGGCAAGTATTCTTTGGGAAACAAATCATAACGAAAGCCAACAAGAATGAACTGGAGCCTAGGCACTAATCTTACACCTCAGATAGCTAAGGGGAAGGAATAACTGCTAACCAGATTTCTGGCTATAGCAGCCAAGTGAAAACCAGAGAAGGATCACCTACTTCCATAATGTTGACAAACCCAGTCATTGAGCTCAAGGTGTCCTAAGAAATAGTAAACTGTATCAGACTTTTACTTTTCTTCTATGATCTGTCCTTGACACTTCTTGGACCACACTATCTAAATAAAGTGTGTCCTTCGTGTATATGTTTGTATCTTGTGCTATTTTTAAAAATTGAGATAAGAGCTCATACACCGTAAGTTACCATTTTAAAGTGCTTGATTCAGTGTTTTTCTTTTTTTTTTTGAGACAGAGTCTCACTCTGTTGCCCAGGCTAGAGTGCCGTGTTGTCAGCCTAGCCCACAGCAACCTCAAACTCCTGGGCTCAAGCAATCCTGTTGCCTCAGCCTCCCAAGTAGCTGGGACTACAGGCATGTGCCACCATGCCCAGCTAATTTTTTCTATATATATTAGTTGGCCAATTAATTTCTATTTATAGTAGAGATGGGGTCTTGCTCTTGCTCAGGCTGGTCTCGAACTCCTGAGCTTAAATGATCCGCCCACCTCGGCCTCCCAGAGAGCTAGGATTACAGGCTTGAGCCACCGCGCCCGGCCCGCCATTGTTTCTTAAAGCTAAATAGTACTCCATGGTATACATATACCACATTTTATTAATCCACTCATGTATTGATGAGCACCTGGGTTGTTTTCACACCTTTGCGATTGTGAACTGTGCTGCTACAAACATTCGAGTGCAGGTGTCCCATCTGTAGAGTCTCATTTGATCTTTTGGGTAGATGCCCAGTAGTGGAATTGCTGGATCAAATGGTAGATGTACTTGTATCGCTTTAAGGTATCTCCATATTGTTTTCCACAGAGGCTGAACCAGTCTGCAGTCCCACCAGCAGTGTAGGAGTGTTCCTCTCTCTCCGCATCCACGCCAGCATTTATTGTTTGGGGACTTTTTGATAAAGGCTATTCTTACTGGAGATAAGTAATATCTCATTGCAGTTTTGATTTGCATTTCCCTGCTGATTAGAGATGTTGAGCATTTTTTCATATGTTTATTGGTCTTTATTCTGTCTTCTTTTGAAAAATTTCTGTTCATGTCCTTTGCCCACTTTTTGTTAGGGTTGTTTGATTTTTTTCTTGCTGATTTTTCTGAGTTCTAAATAGATTCTAGTTATTAGCCCTTTATCGGATGTATGGCTTGTGAAAATTTTCTCCCATTCTGTGGGTTGTCTGTTTGCTCTCTTGACAGTTTCTTTGGCTGTGCAGAAGCTTTTTAATTTGATCAGGTCCCATTTATTTATTTTTGTTGCTGCTGTGATTGCCTTTGGGGTCTTCTTCATAAATTCTTTGCCTAGGCCGATGTCTAGAAGAATATTTCCAACGCTTTCCTCTAGGATTCTAATAGTTTCACACCTAATGTTCAAGTCTGTTACCCAACATGAGTTGATTTTTGTGAGAGGTGAAAGGTGTGGGTCCTGTTTCAGTCTTCTGCATGTGGCTATCCAGTTTTCCCAGCACCATTTATTGAATAAGGATTCTTTTTCCCAGTGTATGTTTTTGTCTGCTTTGTCGAAGATTAGTTGGCTATGAGGATGGTTTTACATCTGGGTTCTCTGTTCCACTGGTCAGTGTTCCTGTTCTTGTGCCAGTACCAAGCTGTTTTAATTACTATAGCCTTGTAGTATAGTTTGAAATCTGGTAAATCCTATTCAAATTTCTGTTTCATATCTAATTTGATTACATGTCCTTTTCCTCGACGAGGCCTACCAGGGATTTTATCTTTGGAGGGAAAAATCCAGCTTTTTAAAATATAATTTATTTATTAAAAAAATTAATTAGAAGTTTGCTTTTCATTATTTTTTTTACACAATCAAGTGGACCTAAAATATCCAGCTTTGCAATTCACAGAATAGTGAGTATAATACTCTTCATATATGGGAATGTGTGTGTGTATATAGTCAGTCTGCAAATGCATACAATCTGTAAAGATATAAAAGAAATTGACAAGCAAATCAACTATCTGACAAGGGACTTGTATCTAGGACATATAAAAAACTGTTACAATCCAATAATAAAAAGACAAATAATTCAATTTAAAAATGGGCGAAGGATCTGAATAGACAGTTTTCCAAAAGATATACAAATGGCTAACAAGCACATGAAAAAATGCTAAACATCATTACCATCAGGGAAATACAAATGAAAATCATAATGAAATACCAGTTCACACCCATTAAGTTGGCTACAATAAAAAAGACAAATAACAACTGTCAGTGAGAATATGGAGAAACTGGAACCTCATTCACTGCTGCTAGGAAATTAAAATGGTACAGCTACTTTGGAAAATATTCTGGCAGTTTCTCAAAAGGGTAAACATGGAGTACCATTATGACCCAGCAATTCTATCAGATATATATCCAACAGAAATGTAAATATATGTCTATGCAAAATCTTTTACACAAATTGTTCATAGCAGTATTCTCAATAGCCAAAAAGTACATACAAACCAAATATCCATCAGGAAGTAATACAACATGGTATATCCATATAATAGAATATTATTCAAAAATAAAAACAAATGAAATTGACTGTAGTGATGGATGTACAACTATATCCTTACACCAAAAAGCACTGTATACTTTAAATAAGTGAATTGTATGGTATGTAAATTATATCTCAATAAAGCTGTTCAAAAGAACCTGAGAATACCGATTGCCTCCAGGAAGAACTAGATGGATACAGATATTTTTATCTTCTGAGTTCCAAATGGATTAGCTATTAAAAATACAACTTTAATAAACAAGCCCCCTGCTTTTGGTTTTATTGATCTCATCTACTTATTTTTGTTTTCTCTTTTATAAATTTCAGCTTTTCTCATTTTATTTTCCCTTCTCTATTTAATATCAGCCTGTTTGTTGCTTTGTTTCTCAAGTTGACAAACAGGTTTATTTTCAAACTTTCACTTAAATCTAAATATTTTCCCTAGAAGTTTCTTTTTCTTTCTTTCTTTTTTTTGGAGACAGAGTATCCTTCTGTCACCCCAGATAGAGTACAGTGGCATCATCCTAGCTCACTGCAACTTCAAACACCTGGGCTCAAGGGATCCCCTGCGTCACCCTCTTGAATAGGTGGGACTAAAGATACGTGCCAAGGGAAGCCAAGGAAGGAGAAATCACTTGAGCTCAGAAGTTCAAGGCTGCAGTAAGCTACAATTGTGCTGCTGCACCCCAGAATGGGCAACAGAGTAAGACCTTGTCTCTAAAAATAAAATAAAATAAAAATAATTTTACTTACCCACTTCCTCCTTCCAGGACTTTCTGAGTTTTGTGGAAATTATTTAGCACTGTTAGATTCGCAGTATTAGGTTCTCACAGCAGATATCTTTTAAAATAATGTTTGAATCAAATACTTGACAATTCACATTATCATCTACTTATATTAATATTTTACTAGATTCATTACTCATCAGTTTCTTACATTCATCATAGTCCCCTAACTTGACATCTTTGTTTTGTTTTAATTTTCATTTAAATAAAGTATTTCTTGAAAAGGTTAAGTGGAGGCCAGGTGCAGTGGCTCACGCCTGTAATCCTAGTTCTCTGGGAGGCCGAGGCAGGCGGATTGTTTGAGTTCAGGAGTTCGAAACCAACCTGAGCAAGAGCAAGACCCCGTCTCTACTATAAATAGAAAGAAATTAATTGGCCAACTTATATAGAAAAAAATCAGCCAGGCATGGTGGTGCATGCCTATAGTCCCAGCTACTCGGGAGGCTGAGGCAGGAGGGTCGCTTGAGCCCAGGAGTTTGAGGTTGCTGTGAGCTAGGCTGATGCCATGGCACTCACTCTTGCCTGGGCAACAAAGTGAGACTCTGTCTCAAAACAACAACAACAACAGGTTACGTGGAGATATATCATTCTAAGTCAATGACTGTCTAAAATGTCTTTTGCCTTCATATTTGAATAAAAGTATTAGTTGGGACAGAATTCTTATACTTCTGTACTTTCTGTCAATATATATATTCCGACTTTCACTGTTGTAGAAAACCTGTTTTCTTTCCTTTGTAAACATCCTATTTTAGATAAGAGCTTAAGATGTTTTAACATACTCCTAAATTTCACAACATTTTGGTTAGGTAATAACAATGTTTTCCTATTAATGCTGCCTGGATGTTAGCAAATCTTTTCAGTTGACACACGTCTTTTAAAAATTATGTCTTCACAGCTGTTTTTTCCCTCCTGAAATGCCTCTTAGCAATACTGGTTTTGAGCAATGTCCTTTCACATTCTCTACAAAATTTTAAAATACAGAAATATTTTAGGTTTTATAATCTTTTTCTCTTAAAAACTCTCATTTATTTATTTTTGAGACAGAGTCTTACTCTGCTGCCTGGGCTACAGTACTGTGGCATCAGCCTAGGTCACAGCAACCTCAAACTCCTGGGCTCAAGCAATCCTTCTGCCTTCAGCCTCCTGAGTAGCTGGGACTACAGGCATGTGCCACTATGCCCGGCTAATTTTTTCTATATATTTTTAGTTGTCCAGCTAATTTCTTTCTATTTTTAGTAGAGACGGGGTCTCACTCTTTCTCAGGCTGGTCTTGAACTCCTGAGTTCAAGCAATCCTCCTGCCTCAGCCTCCCAGAGTGCTAGGATTACAGGTGTGAGCCAGCATGCCAGGTCAAAAATTCTCATTTAAAAATGCCGGACACAGTTGCTCACGCCTGTAATACTAACAATTTGGGAGGCCAAGGCAGGAGGATCTCTTGAGGCCAGGAGTTCGAGACCAGCCTGAAAAACACAGTGAGATCTCCTCGCTATAAAAAAATAGAAAAATCAGTCAGACATGGTGGTGTGCACCTATGGTCCAAGCTACATGAGAGACGGAGGAAGGATTGCTTGAGCCCAGGAGTTTGAGGCTGCAGTTAGCTATGATGATGCCACTGCACTCTAGCTCACGGAGTACAGTGAGATTCTGTCTCAAAAACAACAAAAAAACACAACTCATTAAAATTTAAATAGAGTTCTCTTAGGTTTCTCTCATTAATCTTTTTTTTTTTTTTTGAGACAGAGTCTCACTTTATTGCCCAGGCTAGAGTGAGTGCCGAGGCATCAGCCTAGCTCACAGCAACCTCAAACTCCTGGGCTCAAGCAATCCTGCTGCCTCAGCCTCCCGAGTAGCTGGGACTACAGGCATGCGCCACCATGCCCGGCTAATTTTTTCTATATATATTAGTTGGCCAATTAATTTCTTTCTATTTTTATAGTAGAGATGGGGTCTCGCTCTTGCTCAGGCTGGTCTCGAACTCCTGAGCTCAAACGATCCGCCCACCTCGGCCTCCCA
>VSMD01062603.1:0-39306 GCA_008750895.1 Mirza zaza | reverse complement strand
AGTGAAGAATTATTCTTTCTAGGTCTGTAAAGAATGCTGATGGTATTTTGATGGGGATTGCATTGATTCTGTAGATCACTTTAGGTAATATTGACATTTTAACTATATTGATTCTACCAATCCATGAACAAGGTAGATTTTTCCATCTGTTTAAATCTTCTGCAATTTCTTTTTTTAGTGTTTCATAATTCTCCTTGTATAAATCTTTTATATCTTTCGTTAAGAATACCCCTAGATATTTAATTTTCTTTGGGGCTATAGTAAAGGGTATTGCGTTTTTGATTTGAGTCTCTGCTTGATGGTTCTTGGCATATATGAATGCTTCTGATTTGTGTATATTGATTTTATAACCTGAAACATTACCAAATTTGGTTATCAATAACTTGTTTTTGACATCTTTTTAAGACCTGCTAAAACTCAGTAAACTATTAAACACACATCCCCATGGCTTGGAGAAGAAAGAATAACATTGAGGCTTTTATAGTTGAAAGTACAGTTGGAGGATTAGTTTTGTTCAAATTGTCTCCCTCTACCAAGTTAGCAAATTTTGAAGTATTATAAAAATTGACTCTTTCCCAGTAACTAAGAAAAGAAATGTCTTTGATATTTCTCCATGAAGTACACTTGAGGTCCCAAGAAAAATAACTTTTTAATTTGTGAGAAGCAGCATTTGTAGTGGTTACAAGCATGGAGTCTGGCACCCAGCTGTTTAGATTCAAATCATGGCTCTGGTGCATACTATGTAACATTGGCCAAAGCACTTAACTTCTGTGCCTGAGATTTCTTATGTGTAAAATTCTGATGGTAATCATATCTACCTTATAGTGCTTTTAAAATGATTAAATGAGTAAATATTTTCAAAGTATCTAGGATATTGTCTGGCATATATGAAAACTACATAAGCATCTTTTACTTAAAATTTAAAATGAAATAATGCTATGTGTAGTTCATAAACTATACGTATGAATCTCCATGTAGTTTACCAGAATCAGACAAAACTCCTTAGCATACTTCTCATTCTTTCAACTCCAATGACAATGAGAATTTGACTTGACCTTTTCTCAATGTTGGCTTATTAAGTGGCTTAAACTAAATAGAAAATCAGGAGGAGAATTATCCGTCTCTTCACTCTGAGACAGAGGAAGGGGCTAAAATCTCTGTTTTGCTTAATGCTAAAGTTTGAGTTCCCCTTTCTGTGCTTGGGCTAAAGGTTTAAAAGAAACATCAAATACACTTAATGAAAGCAAAAGTCTTGCTGTCTTCTTCATTACTCTATATCAGTACCTAACACAGTACATGAAAGATACATTTAATCAATTAAAATATACTTTGATGTCTGTCATACCACTCCAGGTATCCTTTTGTAGCCATAACTTAGCTCCCATTTATAAGTGAGAACATGTGGCATTTATTTTTCTGAGTTACTTCACTTAGTATAATGACCTCTAGTTCCATCCAGTTTGCTGCAAAAGACATTATTTCATTCTCCCTTACGGCTAAATAGTACTCCATGGTGTGTGTGTGTGTGTGTGTGTGTGTGTGTGTGTGTGCACGTGTGTGTGTGTACACATTTTATTTATCCATTTAGTTTGATGCTATATCTTTACAATTACAAATTATCCTGCAATAAACATAGGAGTACAGGTGTCATTTTGATAAAATGATTATTTTCCTTTGGGTAGATACCTAGTAGTAGGATTGCTGGATTGAATGGTAGGTCTACTTTTAGTTCTTTGAGAAATCTCCATAGTGATTTTGATACAGGTTGTACTAATTTACATTCCTACCAACAGTGTATAAGTGTTCCCTTGTTACTGCATCCATGCCAACATTTGTTGTTTTTTGGCTTTTTAATAGTAGCCATTATAATTGGGGTAAGACGGTATCTTATTGTGGCTTTAATCTTCATTTCTCTGATGATTAGTGATGTTGAGCATTTTTTCATATGTTTTTTGGCCATTTGTCTCTATTCTCTTGACATATATTAGTTCATGTCATTTACCTGCCTTTTAATGAAGTCGTTTGGGTTTTTTTCTTGCTGAATTGTTTGAGTTCATTGTAAATGTTGAATATTAGTCCTTTGTCAGATACATAGTTTGTGAATATTTTTCCCGTTCTATAGGTTGTCTATTTACTTTTCTGAGACTTAAAAAGAATAGGAGAGGGGGAGGGATGAAAAATTGCTTACTGGATACAATGCATACTCTTTGAACGATGGATACACTAAAAGCCTAGATTTTTACCACTGTACAATATACACATGTAACAGAATTTAACTTATGATCTTTAAATCTATTGAAATAAAAATAAACAAGCACATTTTTTAAATGAAAGAATAAATCAATGATTCACACTAAATCAGTAAGCTGAAATAGTTTCATTTGGCAGTTCTATGGTGAGAGACATAGAATTGCCTGACTTTACCCATGTTTTACTCATTGGGCTAACTAAAAGATGAAGTAAATTGTATAATCAAGTTTATAATAAGTAATGGAATAAATAAAAAGTTATTGTAGACAGGCTAAATATGAGGTATTCAGAATTTTGATCACAAAACTTTGTACCTTATGTTTCAACAAATTACAATTCCTATGGACTCCTCCTCAGTTGTAGTCACAGTTAAAGCATAGAAAAGTTAGCAAAGTGTACAAAAACCTTGAATAACTTCCACTATGTTTATTCCCTTCCCTTTTAATTATAGGAATTTTGCAGATGTCAAGCCAGATGGGTCTTACACTTTTAAAAAAACAGTATCTTAGAAAAGTATGTAATTAGTTTGTAAGCAGTGTTTTCTCTCAATTACTCTTTTCAGTTACAGAGCAAAAGCTCAGGGTACATTTTTAATTTTTCTATGTCATTTATACTCAGTTTTGGAAGGAAGCTTCATTCTCTTACCTATAGAAAAACTGCCTCATTTTCCCTTTTATATTTTGAGGAACAGATCAGTTTGTTGAAAATATGGCAGTATACCAAAAAATTTGTCTTGGATCAGTTTATATTACCTATTATTTTAACAATAAAAATAGGTCTTAAACTACTTTAAACACACTAAAAATTTTACATGTATAATCTAGTCTGTAATAATATCTATAATAATACCAAAAGTTACATTACTAGTAAGAATATTTTGAGGCACATGGACATTACAGTAATAAGTAATTTTTGTTGTTCATTATAAATTGTTAAAGAAAATTTTATAATAGAATTAGTAAATAAATCCCAAACAACTTATTATTTTGTAACTAAGATTTGTAACTGAATTCTAAGGAATCTTCTGACACCATGGTTAGCTTAGTAAATTTTTTAATATTTTCAAAGTAAGTCTATTTTTCGCCCTAATTATTTAATTTCTCTACTTTTTTCTTTTTAAAATTGAAAGTGAACAATGAAGATTCAGTTTTATGGATGACCAATACAATGCTTTGACTATTCTTTTATTATGGAGACTGGAGAGAAGTTTATATTTAGAAATATAATTAAATAAAGAAGGAATGATAAGGTTGATTCACACCAATTTTTTATCACCCTATAACACTTTAAAGATTTGTTATAGTGTCTTTGCCTTCCATCTTAATGTAGATGATTTTCCATTGTGATCTGTGCTTTTAAATTTGAATCAATAGAAATCTTTGCTAACATAATATTATAAAAATTGTCTCATATATATATATATATATATTTTCCTAAATGTGTTGACAATTTGCTTTTAGACCTAATATCTTTATATATTTGAAATGAACTTTTGCTAATAATGTGAACTAAGATATCTATGGGAGCTAAGATACCAATGATAACTTCCCATGCTTTGCTAATGGGCAGATATCCACCTCCCACTGATTTATATACATATTACATGCAATATTCTGCTATATTTTAGAGGAGGGTCTCTTCCGAACTCCCCATTTGTGTAGTTTTGTTCCTTGTTCCATTAACACTCTCGGGTTAAGATTTATTGCTAGATTTCTAACAAGTTCCGTTATTATTGGAAATGTTATCTTTTAACAATTCTATTTTTTCATTGATTGTTGTTGGTGTAAAGTAGTACTATTGATTTTCGTGTAAAGGTTTTATTGTCTAGCAACCTCGTCTCTGGCAAAACTGTATCCTAAAATTTGTTATAAATTCTAAGGACTTTTCTTTCAAGCCTCTCAGATTTTCTTTGTAGAGGGTTGTACTACTTTGAAATAAGGACAGTTCATTCTTCTCTCAAATTTGTAAACAATAATAGCATATAGAATAGAGGAGGGGATGATGCTATATTGGAATGGAGTATGTATATTTTGGTGGAATTAGCATTATTCTTAAGTAATTTGTGATAAATTAAGATACATGTTGTAATCCTTACAGAAGCCACTGAGAAAATAACTTAAAATATATAGTTAAAAATCAGCAAAAAAATGAGCAAATGCACACTATAAAATATACACTGAACATAGAACACGGTAGTCAAGGAAGAACAAAGGAACAAAAAGATTCAGGGGAATTAGTGCTGCCCTAGACACATTCAAATAAAAATCTATTATCATTCTGTACCAGTCAAACCAAAGCTATCTTCAGATCTAATTTAGTTTAAGAAAAGCTTAGGTTAGGATTCTAACTCCGTCACTTTCCAGCTGCATCACCTTAGGCAAACTACTTATCTTCCCAATGTTTCATTTGTTAAATAGGGATAATAATATCTACTTTATAGAACCAATGTGATGATGATGATGTGTAATTAAAATTTAACAAAAATGTAAAGTGTTAACATTCTACCTAACATTTTAGAGATTCTTATTAAACAGAAGCTACAATGTTAATTGGGATAATAAATGCCGCTATTGGTGGTTATTTTGTTGTTATTGTCTCATTGTTGTTATTTTTTTATTCAAATTCTTGATTTATTATTCCTAAAGGTATCTTTCCCAACATAAAGGAAGGGGGAAGATTTATCCTGATCTTTTTGATTTTATGTTGGTATGAATAAGACTCACAGTTCTGCACACTCTGAATATTTCTCACTGTTTCATGGCAGTTTTTAGTATGGAATATTCATATTTGTATGATGCAGGGATTGCTTTGGGTAGGTGTTCTATACTTATAATAATATTTTGCAATATAACTCTGATCCCCACTGTGTGTGGTTCTCGGAGACATTGAAAAATCTCTTCCTTCATGAAGATATGAAAGGGGTATCAACTATTCTACAAGAGGTATTAGTGCCTAAAGACTCTCATGATAATTTGTATATTAATAAACAGCCAAAGTAATGGATATGATTTCATAAAATATATTCTTCCAGAAAGCATAAACTTACTTGTGTTAAAAATGTGATTAAGTGCTTAACAAGCACCTGTTTGATTTAGCATATACATCCACAGACTTGTGTTGATAGAACAGATTTATTCATTTAGTCGAATTGCCAACTGGGGAAAAATCGCATCTAAACACCATTTAACAAATATCCGTGTTGTCTAAATTTCCCTAAGAAGGGCCTTAATGAGAGTTTGTTTATTACAAAACCTTGCAGCTGAATTGCCCAGACCATAAGAGGGAAATGGTATGGGTCAAGAAAGGGATCAAGTAACAATGACCAAACTGAAAGCTCTTGATAATTTCCCACTCTGATATCCAGATGTCAGCAAGGTCTTCTGGTTCCTGGATGCCTCCAGCAGGGGTGTTTATAAAATATTCTAATATCCATGGTGGACAGCTTGTCACAGGTGGGCAGTCCTCAGAGGCAATCAAATTGCTCCATATGAAGACTGAAGTATTTTCTAAGCGCAGCAGGCCACCTTCTTGATATGACAATGATTAGCGTGTTAAACAGTATTGTTAATTAAATGGGTCTCTCTTTGATCTTTAGTTTGGTACAAAATTTCATGCTTCAAAATAATTGTGACATTGTTTTTGTTGTGACTGTGTGTCATTACCCTTCACTGACCAGATAATTTAGCTGTAAGGCACTGCCGTATTTATTATCATTAAGGTCCCCTTATTTTCATTCACATGGTCCCAAATGTGGCTGATCTCCAGAATCATCTGTAGAATTTTTGAAAATAATCAAATCCTGGGGACTGCTCCAGGCACATAGAATAAATGTCCTGGAGAGCCTCTCAGGAAAAGGTATTTTTATTCTGATGATCAACAGAACCTGTGAAAATATGCTCCAAATGAAAAGCTCTCCATGGCCTTATAATTTTGACTATATCGTTTTGGAAAAAAATTCCACTGCCTAAGATTTCACTTCTTATCTGAGCCCTAACAATGGGCCCTTTTAAATAATGCAGGTGAAATAAAGGTAGGTGGGGGGAGCAGGTAAAAGACCTTTAAAATATTAATAAATAAATTTGAGCCTCCCACTTGCATAGATGTTTCAGAAATGTTAACTCTGTAATGATTACTGGACCCCAATATCACTGTTGTTAGAGACCAGTCAATGTCCATTCTATACAAAGGGTCACACCTAACACTTTCACTTGCCTGTTAGAGCAGGAATTTTTAAACCATTTGTTGTTGCTGCTGTTGTTTGGGGGTTTTTGTTTGTTTGTTTGTTTGTTTTTGCAGATGCTACAAGTCTGCATGAGTGCCTCACAGCCACAGTCAGTATTGAGAAGAGTGTCACATAGATAGGGCACTGAGCTCCTGTCCACGACTTAAACCAGTGGACAACATATTCTTATCAGATTTCGTATTTAGAAATTATTTTCAATTGGTATTTGGAAATGTTCTAGAGCAATTAGCTTCCAGAGTCTTTACCAAACTAGACTCTCCAGAACTGTACATTCTTACCTGACCTATAACTATTGGAAAGCTCTCAAACTCAGTCTTTAGATCATTCCATTTTTCTAGCTACACTTTTTCCCTGGATGACCTCAACCATTTTCTGGCCTAAATCGTGTTTTCTCTATACCCTCAATATGCTGATGACTTTCGAAGTTATATGAGGAATTGCAAACCACTTCACTGAGCACCAGATCATCCAACTGCCTATTCAATATCTTCTCTTGGGTGGTTAATAACTGCCTCACAAAATCTTCAACTTTTTCCATCTCACCCAGCACACATCCAAAGAGAGCACTGCTTCTCCATAAAGTAGCCAGAGTGGTATTTTAAAATGGAAATCATATTGTGTTATTGACCTACTCAGAACTTTCTAATACCATAACACTTAGAATAAGTTTAAACTCTACTTGTAATCTATAGGCATATAGTATATGCACATTATCTTTCCTGCAGGGGTGTTATACTGACCAATAAGCTATTGTTTCTTGGCTTCAAACCCACTCTTCTATATTCTGCTTTATAAAGCTGGGGATGGGACTCTGCTACAAGTTACATTACTCTTACTGACTGGACTGGCAGTGCAGTGGAATAGTTACAAATTGGAAAGCAGCAATTTAAAACTATGGCTATTCTCCAAGATGCAGTTTGTGATTCTCCCTAAGCAGTGTTTTCAAACTGCTTTCTGAAGATGTCTTCATGTCTATGTAAGCACCTGTCACTGCAGTAATGGTAAAGAGAGTTCCCAATAGATGAGGCTTCATAACTCTACAGAGAAGATTTGTTCTTACCTTAAAAGTGACCAATTTATTTATCCTGTGGCCAGAATACATGGTTCTGGAAATCAAGAAAGGGAAATGGGAGGGATTTCTCCTCGTTAATCTACCTAATAATACATTCAAAGAATTTTTGGTTCATTTCCACCACTTTGAGCTCTGCTGTTTGGAGGTCCTACTTGCCAAGCGAGGACTATTTCCACCAAGGCATCTAATAGTGGTTCCACGGAATTGGAAGTTGAGATTGCAACCTAGCCATTTTTTTCTCCTCATGACATTGAACCAATACGTAAAGAAAACAGTTAACATACTGGTTGAGGTGATTGACCCTAGTTACCAAGGAGAAATTGGGCTGCTATTAAATAATGTGGAATAGGACAGAGAGTTTAAGTATTCTCTGGGGTGGGTTTCTTTTTTTTTTACTTTTATGTCCTGTAATAACCATAAAAGGCAAAGTTATTGTGGAGTCAGACCATTCAAAATTAAAAGTTTGAGTCACCCCACAAGATAAAGAACTATAGGAAAAGATGAGGTCGTCATGGAGGTTAAAAAAACAAATAAAAATCAAACATGGAATTAGTAGTGCAGATGGAAGCAGGAAGTATTTGTAAGTGATGAAGTTATTAATCTCAGTTACAGGGTCATGATGTGTTACAGGAATGAAGGTATTAGCTCTCTGAATTTCTTCTTTTGTTATTATACATGTATTTTTGTTTTGATTAACTAAAACGATTGTTTCTTTCTGCCCCCTTCTGCCATTCATTATCTTAAATAAGGATTGTGGTGGTGGTTATCTTTATAATTGTGTATTTAGTTTCAGAACTTTCAGGTAGGACTGTTACTGAATTTGGGGTATAACTCACACCTCCCAGAGATGGACCCTGTTACTGACATCCAGCAAGGAGTGCGGTGACTGGAGACTGTGTCTCCCCCTTAGGAGGAAGGGGTGAGGATGTGTCCAAAGGATAACTGTTAGGAGAAATTATTGGTTGAAAGTATGAAGTTGCTACAAAGATCTTTGAATGAATTTAGATGGGATACTGAGTAGCTAAAGAGGTGGACTCTTCTGGTTATCAAGCTATGGTCTCAGCTCTCCCCCCACTTTCCCCAGGTTAAGTGTTTTAGAAGCAGACACTGAGACCGAGTGTGGAAAGCAGGGCATATTGGAAACACTCAGGGAGTGAAAGGCAGGAAGCAGGGTTGGGAAGAGGGAGAAGTTGAGCTGTAATGATCACAACATAGAAATGACAAAACCATGCCTAGGGCCATGTGAAGCTCTGGGTTGTATATGGCTCCTCAGACTTGTCCCACAGTTGGCCAAATGGCCAGACCTTTACAACCTGGTAGAGAAGAGTCATTAGATCTGCAATGTCAAGGCATGGCCAAGCTCTTGAAGGAGGCAGCTTTCAGCAGCCAAGGTGAGCACTACAGAGACTGCTTATGACACTCACAGCCAGTCTGACCAGTGAAGCCACATTACCCATTCAGCACCCTTAGTCTTGGTTTGTGGAGCTAGAGATGGAAAACCATATTTTTTTCTTTGTCAAATGACTTCATCTTAGAGTCTAACGAAAACAGACATTAGAGAGAGACTAGAAGAGAGAAAGAAATTGCTCCTCTCTATTTTGCTTGCATCACCCAGCTAAACTTTGCCCCAGCAAATCAAGCTGTGCATTGGCTTAGCCAATTGCTGGTTTTATGAAATGAAGCAAAGAAATCAAATTTTTTTGAATCTAATTGCTAATAATTACTAAATCATAAAAAGGAAATAAGAAAGTTTCAGTAAAGGCATACAACTCTTTGAAGACTTTTCCCCCTTTTATTCTTTTCTTTTCTATTTTTTTTTTTTTTGTTTTCTTTGAAGACTTTTAATACCAATTCCATATGGAAGAATTATATATACATCCAAGTTAGTGAACACCACAAATCAAGATAAATCCTTGGGCAAATTAAATCACTTATTTATTTTTGTTTAAAAGATAACTATATGACCTCTCCTCAGTCTTTATCTCAGTCATGAATGTAATAAAAGCATAATATTAAGTTTATATGAGACTTGTGTTAATTTTCTCATAGAAAGCCTAATTAATTTTAATTTCAAATTTTCCCAGTACTAATTTAGAGGCCATATTAGTTACTATTTCTTCAGTGACCAATGTCACTTAGTAAATACTTATAATGTTTCAAAATAAATTGAAAATCTTAGAAATTATTTTATGCTGGCATTAAAGAACAACAATTTGTTTTAAATTAGTTTATAAAATATGGAAATGATACTAATAACAAAGGAAGGATAGGTGCTTACCTCCAAAGATAATTAATAATTACATTGAACTAACTTTGTAATTTAATCATATGTTTAAATATTAGTTAATTTGTTAATTACTTCCATGTGGCAAGAAATTATCAAAATCTATGACCAGCTATGAAGGATATTTCTATCTATTTCATTATGTACTATTTCTGTGGTGCTTTATTCAGAGAACTTGTTGCTCTATCTATAATCCTCAAGATAGTAGGTCATAATTATGCAAATCAGCATAAATTCTTTGAATAATATGGTGCTCCAGCTGATCTCACTAATTTTGTTGAAAGAATCATATGGCAAACCAGAGATATTCCAATTTTAGAAAGCAAAGAAATAAAATGCTCGGAATAATTTTCCACTTGAGCGCTGTGGTGGACAGACTTTAAGATGGCCCACATGATTTCTATCTGCTGGTGTCCAAACTTTTATGTAATCCACTCTCCTTGTGTGTGTGTGCGGGGACCTGTGGCTTGTTTATAATCAATAGATTGTTGCAAAGGTGTGTGATTATGTGAACTTGAACACATAAATATAATCCTCATCTTGCCAGAGTCTCTCTCTGTCTCTCTGTCTCCCTCTCTCTCAGTCCCTTGCTGGTTTTGAAGAAGCAAGCTCACATATTCATCCTGTAGATAGCCACAAAGAAATAAATTATTCTAACAACCTGAGGGCTCTGGGAAGCAGATCTTTCCCCAGTCAAGGCTGTTATGAAATCCTAGCCTGGGTGACATCTTAATTCTGGACTCAAGCTGACACCTTGTTTCTTAAACATCAAGCAGAGAACCCAGATAAACTGTGCCTGAACTTCTGGCCCACAGAAATTGTGACATAATATGTATGTGTTGTTTTAAGTCACAAAGCTTGTGGTAATTTGTTATGCAGCATAGAAAATAATATAAGCATTAAGTAAGTGACCTTAACAGATTACTTCTTGCAACTTCCTGAGGGCTTAATCAATCACCAAGGGCATTTACAGATGACTCTGGTGACTGAGATTTAACTCAGTACTTTTTGTAATGAGCTAAACAGTGAAATCACAACTCATTTAACAAAGGACTTTAAATTTGAATTTTGCTAACTCTAATAATATAGTCAAATTTTTTATAGTCTCTCTAGGATTATTCTGCAACGAATTTGAATGATAATATTTGACCTTTTAAAAACAGAAGTAGCTTGGATGACAGCCAAATATCATATTGAATATTTTTATAATATCCTTTTATTTTGCATAAGTTCAAATAGAAATCAATCTTCTTTTTGTCCATGATCGGAATGGTAAAATGACTATGTAATTAAGGCCGTATTAAATTTATTCATTTATTTACTACACTTTATTTTTATTTTTCCTTTTATTAGGAGCACTATTCTGGAATGCATTATTGCATTTTTAAGAACAGTTTTATTGAGAAGTAATTCACATACAATACAATTCACCCATTTAAAATGTAAATGATTTTTATAATATTCACAGAGTTGTGCACTTACACAAAAATCAATTTTAGAACATATTCACTACTATCAAAAGAAAACTCATACCCATTTTCCCTAAAACCCCAGCCCTACGAAACTACTAATCTCTTTTCTGTCTCTATAGATTCTATTCTAGAATTGTCATATATATAGTATTGTGCAAAATATGGTCTTTTGTTGCTGGATTCTTTAGCATAAAATTTTCAAGGTTCACTCATATTGTAGCATGTGTCAGTACTTCATTCTTCATTATGGCTGAATAATATTCCATTGTATGGATATATCACATACTGCCAGAAGTGATTTACAGATTCGATGCATTCCCATCAAAATAACAAGGTCATTTTTCATAGAATTAGAAAAAAAATCCTAAATTTTATATGTTTTTAATTCTGTTTATGTGGAGAATCACATTTATTAATTTGTATATGCTGAACCATTTTTGCATTTCTAGGATAAAACCTGCTTGGTCGTGGTGAATTATCTTTTTGCAGAGCCGTTGCATTCAGTTTGCTAGTATTTTGTTGAGGATTCTTGCATGTATATTCACAAGAGATATTCATCTATAGTATTCATTTTGTTGTCCTCTTTGTTGGCTTCTATATCAGTGTAATACTGGCTTTTGTAGAATGAGTTAGGGGGATTCTCCTTCTCGATGTTATGCAATAGTTTTAGTAGGATAGGTCCCAGTTCTTCTCTGTAGGTCTCATAGAATTCCTCTGTGAATCCATCTCTTTTGTTTTTGTTGTCGTTGCTGTTTTTTGGAATCTTTGCCTTTTAAGTGGTGCATTTAGACCATTTATAGTCAATGTTAATATTCATAAGTAAGATACTGTTCCATTCATCATGTTGATTGTTACCTGTTTGATTTGTATTCTCCCTTGTGTTACTGTTTTATAGGAGCTGAGAGTCTTTCCTTTTGAGTGTTTTTACACTCATGCATATTCACTGTTGTTTTTGGTGCTTAGTGTACTTTTGAGCATTTTCTGTAGGGAAGGTCTAGTGGTGACAAATTTCCTTAAGAGTATGCTTGTTTGGGAAATATTTTATTTCTCCTTTGTTTATGAAACTTAGTTTTACATAATACAAAATTCTTGGCTGATAGTTATTCTTTTAAATAATACTAAAGATGGGGCCCCAGTCCCTTCTGGCTTGTAAGGTTTCTGCTGAGAAGTCTGCTATTAGTCTGATGGGTTTTCCTTTCTAAGTTACCTCATGCTTTCATCTAGAAGCTTGTAGAAATTTCTCCTTCACTTTGACTTTGGCCAGACTGATAACTATGTGCTTTGGAGATGTGCTATTTGCAAAAAAAAATCTTCCAGGAGTTCATTGACCTTCTTATAGCTCAATGTCTAAATCGAGCAAGACCAGGAAGTTTTCCTCTATTATTGCCTCAAATAGATTCCCAATGCTTTTTTATTTTTCTTCTTCTCCCTTTAGGATACCTATGATTCTTATATTTGAGCATTTTACATAATCCCATTTTTCTTGAAGACTTTGTTCATTTCTCTTGATTCCTTTTTCTTAATTTTTGACTCCCTGGGTTAATTCAAGCCTGTCTTCAAGATCTGACATTCTTTCTTCTGCTTGGTCTAGTCTGTGACTAAAACTTTCCTCTGTATTTTGAAATTCACTAAATGACTCTTTCATTTCCAGGAGGTTTTTTTTTTTTTTTTAACTATCTATCTCTTCAGTGGATTCTGCATTCATGTATGTCCTGAATGTTTTTTCTTTCTTTGGTTTCTTTGTGTTGGTTTTCAACTTTCTCATTGATCCAACTGAGGTCATATTGTAATCCATATTTTGAATTCAATATCTGACATTACACAGGTTTCCTTTTTGTTGGAGTCCATTGCTGGGAACCTTGTGTGATCCTCTGGGTGTGTTGGTGGAGTCCATTCTTCCATATTGCTGGTGTTCAGCATATTGTCAGTGTTCTTATGCTGGTTCATTCTCATGTGGAACATCTGCCCTCAGCTCAAAAGAGATAGCTCTGTGATTCACCTGTTCTGCTCTTCTGGGAACTCTGTGTAGAGAAGGAGAGGTACACTGCCTTTTGGTTTGTGCTTGTTAGTATCTACTGTGGTGTTGCCAGCAAATTGAGTCAGTTGGAACTCAGACAACTGATAGAGTGTTCAGGTGCCAGTAGTGGTGGACTAGGTTAGGTAATCACTAGTTCCCAGAACCGTGGATTGTGTGCGTGAGTCCGGGTCTAGAAAGGTGCTCAGGTAAGAGAGGGTCAGATGCACTGTGAGCCTGTAACATTGCTGCCCTCCTGGTCTCCTCATTTTTCTGAGGTTGTCATAGTCCAAGCAAGTGCTGGGGGATGTTTGTGTGGATGTTAGTCCCCAGGCTGCTGCTGAAAGCTCTAGCAGGGACAGGGTGGAGTGCTCTGCTTGGTGGCAATGGAGGCAGGTGGCTGGGGAACTTGTTAATAAAAGATAAATCCATTTGTTGATACTTGTGTCCCATAGCAGCAGCAGCAGTGGCATTGGGATGGGCCCCCTCAGTGATGGTTGTGAGTGTGGGTGGTTTAGGTGTTTGCTTTCTCTAAGGTCCCCCAGTAGCAGCAGTGGCAGGGTGAAGCTTCCCAGGTAGTGGCAGCAGAAGCCAGGAGCCATGGGTATTTGCTGCAACCTGGGTTCTCTTATGAAAGTAGCAACAGTGGCATCATGGTGACACTTGTTTTCAGGACATGTGAGATGCCTGATCTCCCTGCTCCCTCCTTGGCCTGGCAGTGGCAATGAGAAGTCATCAGCAATGGAGTTAGTGGGGCCCAAGCAGGTGCCGTGCTTTGGGGCTGAGCTCTCAGACTGGTACTGGCTGCAGTGTCCAGGGCTCAGAAACCCACACTAACCCACTGTGCCTTCTGTCCAGAGCAATGCCTCTGTGTGGTCTCTAGGCAGCTCCCTGTTTTAGTCCAGAGGCCTGCAGGGGTGAAGGAGCCCCTGCATAGCTCCCATTGCAAAGTCCACAGGGGAACTGTGGAGCCCCAGGGATCTCCCACCTGCCCCATTCCCCACATGAGGGCTTCTCCCCTGGCTACCTCCAATCCAACTGAGTGAGTCCCCATACTTCTCTTCATTGCTTTCAGTGCATCCTATTGCTTCTGTGTTGAATCCCAGTTAAATGCAAAGGTATAAAACAAGTTCTTTCAAAATACTACATATAATGTGGGATTATTCTAGAGCTGAATAAATAGTTTATATGTATAAAATTCAGAAATTATGTGGAGAAAATCTGGCAAAATATGTTAATTAATGCAAGTTAACTAAAATAATTAATATTCACAAAAATAAAAATGACAAATGAATAAAATTCAAAACAAGTATGATAAATTCTAAATAATTTATGTTTTAGAAATAAATGAAAATATGTAAAATATAGAAAGGAATGCTAATTGACAATTTATAGAAGAAACAATAATAGAGTGAAATATAAAGAAATGTTCACTAATAATTGCAAAATAAGACTTTAATATAAATATTTTTGCCTCAAAAAGTTGTTTTAAAATTATTTACAAACTACGTTCAGTATATACATTCAATATATACACTTTAGTATATGGTATATATACTATGTATGCATATACACACATTCTTTTACTATTCTTTCTGAAGTTACTATTGAAATTACAGGATGTATTCTTGACTTATGCAGTCTAATTAAAATCACTGCTATTACAACTTTTTTGCTAATGGTAGGACCTTAGAATAATTCCATTTATCCCTTTCAGATTTATTTTTGTGATGTATTTTAATTCCAAAATATTTTAACTTTCATTAAACTCTTCTATTTTGTACAATTTATATTTACGTATATTTGCCAACCTGTTTATCTTTTCCATTACTCTTCATTCCTCTCCGCAATACTGATTTTGACTAAAATAATTTTTCTTCAGTCTGAAAAAAATGTTCTATAAAATTTCTCTTCATAAATATATGCTGGCAACAGATTTGTGTTTGGCTGAGAAATCATGTTTTTTTCATTTATGGAGGACACTTTTGGTGGATGATGAATTATAGGTTGGCAGTTATTCTTTTTCAGCACAGCACTTTTATAATATTCTCTGCTCTCTGCCTTTTATTATTGATGTGTGAAAATCATTTCAATCTTATTAAAGTTTTTTGGAAAGTAATGTATCTTTTCTCAACATTTTTTGATGTGTTTTTTTCCTTTTAATTGTTTTTCACCAGTTTATGGCTTACCTAGGTGGGATATCTTTATATTTATTTGATTTGGCATTTACAGAGCTTCTTGAAACTGTGGGTTAATGCATTTCAACCTTTTAAGAAAATTCCTAACCATTATTTCTCCAATGACTGCTTCTGCCTCCCTTTTATTTGCTCCTATCAATTTGGTACTCCTAGTGCATTTGTGTTAGAATTTTTCAAAGAGTTCTATACATTTCTTCCACATTTTTCAACATTTACATTTTGTACTCACATTGCACTTCAATGTTGAGATTTTTCTATTGACTTGTTTTCTAGTTTACTAATTCTATCTTCTGTCACATATAATCTCTAATCATCTATTGAACTCATATGACTTCTTAATTTGAGATATACTTTTATTTCTAAAACTTTAATTTGACTCTTCTGACAGATCTAATTTGGGGTGAAATTCTCTATTTTTCATCAAAAAATTTATTCTCTTTCCCATAATTTTATAAAAATTTTAATCATGTTATCCCTCCTTCTTCTCTTCTTCCCTTGATCCTTCTCTTCTTTCCTGTATTCTTTTCTGTATTTTCCTAAAATTCTGTGCAGCTACCAAGGGCTTTGTTGGTGCCTTGTTCTCCAGGAGTAGCCCTCTCCCACAAGTCCAGATTCTCATTACCCAGAGCTTATGCCTTCAGCAAAAAAGCAGTCATACACCATCACCATACTTCTGGGAGGTCCTATCCTCACTGCAATTTTAGTTCCTTTACTGGTCTTTGCTTCTGAAGCCCTCGGATGCCTTTAAACATATTTTTTAAAACAAACTTTAATGGACCTTTCTAGTTCTTCGAAGCAGCATTGGTGTGCCACAAATGACTCTATCCTACCTAGATGCAGAAGTCTCTCCGTTATTTTTTAAAATTTCATAAATGAAATATAAATATAGTAATATGCAAATATAAATGTAGTAAGGATAAGAAAATAAAGTCATCACACAGAATAAATTTAGTTTTGAAGTTTGAGAATACAAAATTGGTTTTATATAAGATCATGGCATGAGGATGGATATGTCAGAAAGAGAGATAGGCATAGGGAACTAGCATCTACAAACCCTTAATATATATATATATATATCTCACTATTACTATCCTACAAATATTATAATAATTATCTCTGGTAAATTAATTATTAAAGTAAAATTTTATTTTAATTATTAAAGTAAAATTAATTTACTCTCTGATTACCCTTGAAACATAATAACATCTCATAATAAAGGAACATGTATTTTGGGTGTCTTCAAAAGAATTTTTTAAGAGATTCTGCTTATGCATTGAAGTGTGGGTACACACACCAGTTTTGATATTTTCATGAGTTAGTCATGATTATTGAGTTGGGATTAAAATTGCCCAGAGATGACACATTCTATGCCAAAAGTATTGCTTAATTTTTTTGTAAAATTTTAGATCTTCCTTCAGACAATTCCTTTTGTATTTCAATGAACAAGAGAATCTAAAAAGGGGAAAACATAAATGTTTTTCCTTAAGTATATACCTAAAGTTTTTACATATTTTATATTTTCATTGTGTTGGAAAAGACACTAGAACAATCTCAGAAGTGCATGTCACATATTTAATCCATGGTGGTTGTTCAATTCTGTTTCATTTGTCTTTATTTTCTTGTGCTCTCCTTTTCTTGAATTGGCTTCACAGACTTTCCTCCAAAGTCACTTCACTTTTATATTTTGCACCAATTAATTATCTCCAAGATATCTTGGAGATACCTGGAAAGATGTTAATATTAATGAAAACACCATGGATTCCCTTCTGCCCAAATCCCTTTTTAAAAATTCATAAATGCCCCACATAGAGGGTGGAGTTTAAACCAGTGAGAATACTTCCTGAAACCAAAGAGAAATTTTGTTTTGTTTTTTTCGACCACCAACAAAGTTCCTTTATTAGCAAGTAAGAGATGCTTTCCAAAGAGACCTTAGAGCATCACATTAAATGCAACCTCTTCATCTATTTCAAATGAATATTTTTGGAGTGTGGAGTAGATTTGTCCACAATTTTCACTCCTGGTTTCCTATTCTTGGTTATGCAAAAATGAACTCACAGAGACAAATTCAGATATCTATTTTGGAAAGTATTTACTTGTTTTGAATAAATTAATTGCTAATAAAAATTAAGCTACAATATATAGCCTGAATAGAAATGATAGAACAAATATAACACAGGATTCGATTTCCTTGCATTAGTCACAAAGCATGTGATAATCTAGAAAACTTCAAAATCAATTATATTTCTTTGATCTGGGGGTAACAGCAGTTACTGATACATCACAACTAATAAACTTATAATACAAGTTTCCTGACATGAATTAAGACAAGGTAAAAATTTCTACTAATTTTCCCACCCATGTTACAGTATGCAAAGAAGATTTAAAGCACAGCTAGAGTTTTTGTCTAAAGTGAAATGTCTTCTTTGTGACACTGGTAATCAAAGGTCACATTCAAGTACAGCCCATGTGGAGAATTGAGAAAATGATAAACTCTCTTTAATAAATTGGCATAACTGGGAAATAAATTGGTGAATGTAGGGATATATACTCTGATAGTTTTAGAATTCTGAAAGCAGAAAAAATAAATTCTTTTTTCAGTCCATGTAATGCGTGTTGGGGTTATGAACATGCTTTTCTCGTGGAATATGGATTTAAGGGAAATTTGAATGATGCATTACAGATGAACAGATGTTGTTTGTTGTTGAATGTTAGATTATCGATGACAGAATAAAATTGCACTTACTTCAACATGTGCATATAAATGGTATGTTTTTAGACTTCACTAGAGGAGAAATAAGGATACATAACAAGAAGTGTAATAGATGACAAAAAATATTTATTAATATATTTTAAAGTCTTAGTAGAATTATTTTTCAAAAGCAAATTGCCATATTGTCAAAATTTGCAGAAAATCTGATGCATATACCTAAGAGAGACATTTAGGAAGTTTATAAATAACTAGCACACAGAGCTTAAAGCACAGTTATAATTTGACAATAATATTTATGAGAAGGGAGATGACACATACCCAATGTCATTAATATTGATTGGACTTTAATCACTAGAGGAGGTAAGTAAATGATTATTTCTTCCTATCCATTGTCTCTCTGTAATAAACATCTTTTCTTACATTCTGTCTTTGTGATTTTTTTGCACTTTTGGGAATTATCTTTTACCAGCAGCTTATTTTGTGTACTTTGACAGTTATATCATATTTGGAATCACTATATATAGTTTCTTTTGGAAAATAAAAAAGCATACACCACCTCTCCTCATGTTTTCCTAAAGGACACTTAGGAGTCCAAACCCACTTTGTGCTGCTGATGATCTTAAAATATAATTAAGGAACAAATAATATTCACATTATACAATATCTACAATGGCCAAATCTGAAGAAAACTAGAACTTATTTTATTTACAATTGATCTAAAATATTAAATAAAGCATGAAGGAGGAAGATGCATTACATCAAGAAATCCAATTAGAAAAAAAAACCAACTTTGTTGAACTAAAGAATTAATTTAAGCTTCCTTCTCAGTCCAGATCCACAGAGTCTCCTGGTAACAGCATAGCAGCAGATGAACTGTTTGGTCTTTTGAACTCAGGGTCATACTCTCAGGCACTTTAGACCCTGTGTGGTGTCCTATAAATATTGAGGCATATGAAAAAAAATATTTAAATATTATTCAGATTTCATTTCTTCCTGAATTAATTACTTTTGGATGGATTTTAAACAGTTTCTACTGGAAAGCATCTGGAAACTTTAGATTGGTAATTATGAGACATTAACTGATAGTACTTAGTATAGGAATCAATCACACCCACCTCTCCTGGCTGTGACATTTTCTACAACTATTCTAAGAGACTTCCTGTTGTCTACTACATTTAATTAAATTATCTATCACAGGGAACCTTTTGCATACCTAATAACTTCTTTGTGTTAAGTCACATCTTTTTGTAATGTTTTGGAAAATATTTTAAGAAACAGTGATCCAAATTTAAGCTAAAATTCAAGAGCATGTATCACTCCCAATGAATATAATTCAACAGGGGTAACAACTTGATTGAAAGAATATCTTCTATTTGGCTTCAGTGTTAAGGCTTGATTTCTTGCTCTTGTTTGTAAGCAGACTTGAATTTCTGCTTCCAGTCCTTTCCTGTAGCCCATAAAGTACTTGTGCACGAATGGTTGGTTGACAAGTGCACCACAGGCTTCAGTTCAGACTCAACGTGCCCTCTGTCTGTCCCCCTTCCACGGGGCACACCCTGCACGGCTGTATGCGATGAATTCACTTGGAACCAATGACAAGCTCATTTGATAAAAAGCATTATACTTAATGCAGTTGCAGGTGAGAATTCACGCAGCACCTGGCCTTCAAGTGCAGACTCTTCTTTCCCGGCATTTGCTTAGCTTTGTGGATGGTAGTAATCAAACTGGAATGAATTAAGTACAGGGGGCCAAATTCTCCTCGGTGCCAGTGCCCATATAACCAAACTAAAAAAATGAATCTAAATATTGACATCAAATGAGACCTTTTGACATGCTGGTCTCCAGATACAGTCCCTGGGCCTGTGGTTTTTCTGAGAGATCCCAACACCTTCTCCACTATGTCCCCACCTCCATGCTACCATCATGCAGGGCAGAAGGGCAGGATGAAACAGCCCAGCGGTCCTGTAACTTCCAGCTAAATAGGGAAGATGTGTTCTCAATGGCCTGCCATCCTCTGGGGTTCTACCTGAACTGATCCCATTGGGATTCACACGGATGTTTACACCTAAGACAGCACAATGTTTCCAAGCCTTTTAGAGTCCCTGTTTGTACACGGACTCTCCTACTCTTTCCTGCCTTCTAAAACTCTTCCACTGTGTCATCTGGGAACCTCAGCTTTGTCACCCCCAAATTCCCCTACATCTTCAAATTCTTCCATAAGTGTTCCCTTTCCGTCTGTTTAGAAAACCTAAGTGCCACAAGGGTGAGTGTGCTATCCCTTCAAACTCTTCAAACAAAGATATGTTTATGATTTTGCAGTTTCTCTATCTCAAGGTCTGGAGGAAGTTAAACATGCTCAGTTTATATTATAAATTAAAAGTGAGTTTATTATTTTTCACACTGCTCCTTCAAGCCCATTCTTTCTACTCGTTCTTGCCTCTTAGGAAAAATCACAGGATTCATAGATTATTCTGGTAATTCCCAATCACTTTTAGGTAATGCAATGTCCAGAATTTCACTTACACACTGTAGGTGAAAAGCAGCATGCATTTGGCTTCTTCATTATTCTTGCACCAGCTTTGTCTCCATGTGCCAGCTGCTGTTTGGGGTCCCCCAGGGTTCTAGCTGCAGAAGAGAGAAGAAAGGGGAAGAAAGGTTGTTACGTGTCTGGTACATTTATAACCTAGTGTGTTATATTCTAGGGTTGTCAGGTGGCCAAAGCCTCACTCTTTCTCCTGTGGGAGCTTTGGTGGGTTCTCAGGAGACAATTCCTGGGTGTCTCTCACTTACAATTCCTTTGACTTGGAAACTCCCTGTGTCTCTCTGGACACATAGAATTCTGCCCTACCCCTTTTTCTTTGGATGTCTGCATCCTCTGGATCATTATTTCAAATTTTCAGGTAGGCCTCTTCAAGTAAGCTTTCTCGAGACTGCACAATTTGGGGTCCCTTGATAAGGTCCACCGGAAATATCTATGTATTTTTTGCACTATAAATTTCTAGTATAGGGTGATCAATTGATAGACCTGTTTTCCCAGGACTTTTTCATTTTTATAGCTGGAAGTCCCACATCCTGGGAACTACCTCAGTCCTAGGAAAACCCAGACTGTTGGTCGCTGTGCCCTAAGGCACAGGGGAATCCTCCCCTCTGTGATGCCAGTTGGGACAGCTACAACCACAGCCTCTCACATTTAAATTCTATTAGGCAGGAGCCAGATAATGTTCTTAAGAAAATTAGTCACTCAAAGCCTAAGGACTAATGCTAAGCTCCCTCCTAGCTGTTCTTACCAAGGTGATTCATTTGACTCAATGAAGAGGAGGCATCCACTTCCTCCCCTCACTGGTACTGAGGAAAGTTAGGGGGTGGAGTAGGAGGGGAAACACAGCATGTAGGACAAAAGACTCCAAAACAGTGGGTTAGGGATAATGCTGATGCAACCTCAATCTCACAGATAGTCTGTCTACATGGTCTAGCATCTTGCTTTAGAATATGTAGTTACTTGAAATCAATTGTGGTGCTGTTGACTTCTTTGATTTTTGCCAAGACACTGAGTCAATAAGAATAATATTCACCATTGTATTTCCAGACCTAGACATGAGGTTGGTGTTCTCGTTACGTTATAAAAGTCTATTCCTTCTTCCTTCAAGATTAACAGTGACTTTGAAATGTATCACATTAGATTATGCCACTTAATAATCCTCTGTGTTGCTTTTTGAGATGGCCACCAGGTTTTGTGTAATCATTAGAAAGGGTTTTTCTATTGAAAACTTATTTTATAAATTTTTTTTTAAATATTATTATCTGATATGTATTGATTTTATGAAAATATATTGTTCTCGTGCATTGTTCCTGTTTTCTTTTTTCATTCAAGTATAAAATGTAATTTTCAATAGTGATAACAGTTCATTTTTAATAGTAAGGTATTACTATTACAGGTTTAAGTTATTTTAAGGAATGCCTATCTTGATCAGAGGATATTTGCAACAGCATTAGATTTTTCAACTCAAGTGAGTAGACACATTCAACAGCTTGCCTACGAGTATCAGAACATTCCATTTTAAATTCCCAGGTCAGTAGCCTGTAGAGACTCAATCTCGTTTAGCTTAGAAACATATACATACACACAATCACACACAGATACACACACATTCACAAACACTTCTCTGGAGAATCTAAATATAATGAGTTCTTTGAAAATTTACAACAAAACATTTATTTTTCTTTTCTGCATATCCTTTCTGATCACTCCACTTTCATCCCAGCGGAAGAACACGTGTTTAAACCAAATCCTGTGTTCATAATGTATTGAAAGTGGACAATGATATTCAGTAGGAAGTCTCAATCATATAGGCATTCTTCAAATCCCTTCAGACAATAAAATGATAATATTTAGCCTCAGGCCAAGTAAATCATCATCTGCTATCTGCCATTAGACATTCATTGCATAAAAATTTCTGATTCTTTTTTGTTTCTGAAAAGGATAGTGTTAATTATGAAGCTGAATCCAAATGCAGGTGATTCAATGGTTCTTTGAGAGGTAGTCTTGTAGCAAAAATACAGCTGGTTTAGGAGGAAAATATCAAAATGCATTCACTTTAAAGGTTATATAATGATACCTAAAACATGTGCTGGTTTCATTTAATGAAATGTATCATTATGTTTCAATTATATGTGAAGGGCACATCAGGAGGTATTAAAAGCTGAGAATACACAATTTTAAATATATGAGAAATTTTTCAAAGCAAATAGTCAAATAATTCATAGGTGCTTAGCAGTTGTAGGTAGCAGCCATCCCTTTTGTGCCCCAAATGGTTAAGGAACACAGAATTTAAATTTATGTATGTGGTCTGGAATCTCATTTCTACCACATAATAATCATATGGTCTTTGGCAAATTAATCTCAATGACTATCAGGATCCCTACTTTTTAACCTTCAAGAAGTTCTCCAAAGAACTTTAAAAAAAATACAGTATAGTGACAATGATTTGGGGAGCAGGGAAAGACACTATATTAATAGGAGACAGTCAGTAATTGCACATAATTTTAGTCAGTCTTACCTATGTATTAATAGCATCACTTAGTGCCTGAACCTAAGTAATAAAAATGTGATACTTGTGAACCTCCTTCTCTCGGATATAGCTGTGGAAAGATAGTAAGTGAGAGTCACTGACCTCCTTCCTCAAGCATCTCTAGTATAATTGAGTAGCACCTATGTTGGGTGAGATGCTGTTGGAAATATAAGATGGCTAAAGTATTACAAAAGACAAGGCATATATTCATAAAACTTCAGATTATTGAGGACAAAAGAAGCTGTGAGTCAAGGAAAAACAGGTCACACTTAAAGGCTTAGGTACTCACAAAAGTGACAGTTTGAAGACAATAGATATATGCCTTCAAAAGTCTTAGTTAAAACTATTTCCAACCTAGAATACTATACTAAGCTAATATTGCTCAAGTATGACGGTACAGGACAATTTCATATATGTATGGTGTCAGAAATTTTACTCTCTATACATTCCTTCTACTGTGTTCTACCACAATAAGAAAGTAAATTAAAATGGGACATACATAAGAGACATAAAACAGGGGATGCAAAACAACATAGTGAAGGCATATTCCAGGGTAGCTGATATGCACATAACTTCCAGAGCAGCTAGTCAAAACTGGAATATGTCAGACCCTCTGGAAGAGATGATTCCAAGAAGAAGAAATTGATGCAATACCTACTGCATCTGAATGGTTTAAAAGCAAATTCACACAATTGGTGGAAAGTCAAGGTTTGAAATAACAACAAAGTTTTAATAAACAAATGAAAAAATGAAATAACATGGGCAAAACTATTAGATCTAGGGAATAACAACAACAAAAAGAAAGAAATACCAGTCATGGTGTAAAGTATTGGTCAGCTGTGAATAGCATGTGTGTAATCTTAGTAATGAAGACACAGAAAATTAATTTAACCAAACTTACCATGTAACAATATTGAGAGGATAAAAATATTAAATATGTTCGTGTGTGTGTGTGTTTGTATGAGATTGGATTGGGGATTGAAATTGAGAGGTCAATAGAAAATGTCTACTATTAAAAAACCATGAACTAGTGAAATAAGAGAATTTAATAGAGATGTAGAGATAAAGTTCTAAAGAATAAGCTAAAGAGTTTCAAGTGGTTGCTTTGGGGGAGAAACAAGAAGGACAAGGAAGACAAGGGACTTCTCTTTATTCCCTAGTTGATCTCTGTCCATTCTCTGACCTTGTCTGCCTAACTCTATGGCTGCCCTCTGTGGTTGACAAAACCGAGAATCCTTTGCCCTCTGACTTGCAATTGAATTTGTCCAATGGCAGGTACCAGGAGGATATTTAACTATCAAAGGGCAGGAAGAGAGGGAGGTCAAAGCATTTACTTCTTCTCTTCCCACCTTCTGACTCTGTCTTGCTCTAACTAGTGTCTTTCAGGCTTGATCTCTCACCTAAATAGATTTAATGGATAATTTCAAAATTTAAATATTAAGGTTATTAAGTATGAAATGTCTGATTTCCTTAAGTACTAAGTTTGACATTTGATATCTCTGACATTTCACTTTGACACTTCTTTAATATTTATTGTGAAGGTACATACTCATTCTTTCAAATACATGGTTTGGCTTGTGATTATCTTTCAAAATTTTTTAGAGTAATTTTTGTGAAAACACAGATAAGTCAAAAATTTGTGTTATTTTCAAATATGTGTTCCATCGTGGAACCAATACTGTGCAGACAGTTCAAATATCAACAAAGTATTTGGGAAGAGTGTGGCTAATGAACACAAAGTACTTCAATGGTTTGAGAACTTCCATTCTGGTAATTTTAATCTTGAAAATGAGCCATGTGGGTGACCTGAGCCCCAAGTGGATAGTGATGAGCCGAAAGCTGTAATGGAAGCGAATCCATCTCAACCTATGTGTGAACTAGCAGCAAGGTTTGACATTACTATTCCAACAATATTGGACCATTTGAAACAAATAGGAAAGGTAAAGAAGCTGGATAGATGGGTACTGCATGAATTAAATGAGCATCAGAAGAGAAATCCCGCCATTCTGTGCTGTCACAACATAAAGACGAACCATTTCTATACCATATTGCTATGTGTGATGAAAAATGGATTCTTTTTGACAATCTCAAGTGTTTGGCACAATGTTCGGATAAAGAGGGAGTGCCAAAACACAGTCTAAACCTGAATGTTCATCCAAAAAAAGTTAATGGTGTGTGTTTGGTGGTCCAGCACTGGTCTTATCCACTACAGCTTCATGAAACCTGGTCCACCGATTACAGCAGATGTCTACTGCAATCACTTGGATGAAATGATGAGGATGTTTGTGATTAAGCAGCCAAGATCAATCAATACAGACAAGCCAATCATCTTGCAAGACAATGCTCGACTACATGTCACAGAAACGACACTGCTTAGAATACCAAAGCTGGACTTGGAAACTCTCTGTCATCCACTGTATTCACCAGACCTTGCACAACTGACTACCACTTCTTCCAGGCTTTAGACCATTTCTTACAAGGAAAAATATTCAATTCTCAAAAAGCCATGGAAAAAACCTTTTGTGATTTCATCGCCACTCACTTTCTAGGCTTCTTTACTGCTGGCTTAACTAAGCTATCATCAAGTTGGCAAAACTGTGTCAATAACCTAGGTGCATACTTTGATTAATTGTACTGCTTGTTTGACAATATAAATCACTAAACTTTTGATTTGAAATTTGACATTTTATATTTAATGACCTAATAAAATAGTAAATTATATAAAATATGTTTACTTTTTGACTTTAAGTACTGTAAAACTTAAACATTGACATTTTAGGCAGCTGGCAGTTAAGATATTTTTAGAATAAATGTATATATATTGGCCTAATGGAATAGATTGAAGTTTGAATTTTTGTACTGGAGAACTAAGAGACTTGGACTATTCCTGAAAGTAATTTGTAGATTTGCCCCTGTGCTCTGGTGGGGCAGGTAGACATGAGCATGTTTGAGCACTTCTGTCAAAATTCCTGACATCAGACACTGCTTGAAGATGTTAAGGAAATTTATATTATAAAACCCTGGCATCCTTCCCTACTCCACCCTCAACTGACTGGAGTGCACACATGCACCCAACCACGTACACACACAAACACACACACACACACACAACCCCCTGGGAAAAAATGAAAGGGTCTATCTGGGTCAAAAAAAAAAAAAAAAAAAAAAAAAAGAGAGATGAGGTCATGTACCTTGCCTCAGGTACTGCAAAACGGAGAGGGAAAAGACGATGATAATGTGACAATTTGCATTTTTCAATGTTAAAGAAGAAAGCCTGAGATTTTGTACAATATCTTTAAAGGATTATTGCAAATATTAATACATGTGAGCTGCTATGGTAGCCTAATCAGGAAATCTACTTTTAGCTGTCCTCAAATGGTGATGCTGAAAATTGCGGTGATGAGCCGTCTACCTATACTGACACCTATAGGTAACTTGAGAAAATGCAAATTGGAAACAGGCTACTGGTGAAAACAGCTACGAGAGGCTGCCATAAATAATCTCTGAAAATGGCAGTTTACAAGAATAAGTCAGGATGAGGTCAGGGAAGGACGGTGGCAACAATGATTATAGTTGGGAAATACCGACATAGTCTTGATTTTGCACATTGTGTTGTTCACATCTAGTTGCCCAGCATAGTGATCCTCCACCTTTTCTTCAATCACCAATCCAAGAACACATGGACAACTTATTTTTATGTTCCTGTTTGGAAAATGTCTATAACAGTAATTGGTTAATCTGTCTTCGTTTTCCTTTCAAATCTGCTCAATTTGCTTTATGAGCCAAAACTTCTATTATTTGATACATATAGAAAATTATTTTTAAAAATAATTTCTACAACTTGCATTGTTCATTAGATACTGAATAATAAAATAAGATCCATTTTCATATTTTATATCTTAACGTCTCATTATAGTTAATATTTGGGAAAATTTATAAACTGGGGAAAAGCTCCATTTGGGAAACACACTATGTCTTAATAAAGCCATAAAATAAACTGTGCCCTTGTCTTCTTTTTCCACCCACTGTGCTCACCCTGCTAAGAGCACAAACTGGCTGATTTTGATACTGCCTTTTAATCTCATGCAATAGGTATTCATTAGGTACTTAGTATTCCCAAATACTATGCTAAGGAACTCTCACAGAGCCAGAAGTTGGGTCCACGTCACCTGAGCTCAAGTCTAATGCTTAACCAACCACCATTCACCACCTGCTTTCTAATAGAAGTGTGATTAGTTGTCCGAGCCATTTCAATATGCCAACGGCAAAATCTAAAGTAGCTGCCTGTTTGCTGAATAGGTTGTTTTAATACAAAAACATACTTATCTTCTTTATATGAAGTCATGTATTCTCCCTAGTGAGAAACAGGATGGAAATACATAGTGTTATCATAGTTGAGAAACAGGTGGTTCCTGTGATAGGCAAATTAATACACCCCACAAAGATGTTCAAGCCCTAATTGCCAGAACTGGTGAATATGTTACCCTGCACGGCAAAGGGGAGCTTATAGATATGATTAAATTAAGGCTTTTGCAATGGAGAGATCATCCTGGTTATCAACATAATCAGAAGGGTCCACACAAAAAGTAGGCAGGAAGGTCTGATACATGAGAATAGAACCAGAGATTGATTACTGTGGCCATGAGCCTAGAAATAGGAGCAAACTCTAGAAGTCAAGAAATGAGTGGATTCTCCCTTAGTCCCTGCAAAAGGAATGCGACTTTGCCACCACCTTGATTTTTAGCCAACCAAGGCTGATTTTGTAGCTCTGACTTCCAGCAATGTGAGAAAATAAATGTGTTATTTTAAGCCGCGGAGTTTGTGGTAATTCTGTTACAGCAGCAATGGAAAATAGGTGCAGTTCTTTTTTAGTGTGCCAAGTACAAACCTTCTTATGTGTGACTTGCCAGAGCATGAGAGAACAGTGCAAACAAAACACAGTCTCTTTTTTTATCAACTAGGTGCATGGTATGTTTACTCTTCATTTGTCTTCTGTTTCCACCCATGTAGGATGTTCATAAACTTCTAAGGGATGCTTGTGTATCCTTCACAACTATGATCAGCTCTCCACATCCGTGGATTCCATAGATTCAATCAATCATGGTTTGTAAATATCCAGAAAAAAAATCCAAAAAGTTACAAAAAAAAAAAAAACTTGAATTTGCCGTGTGCCAAGTGCTATATTGAATACATGCCAATGAATTGATATGTAGATATTGTATTAGGTATGACCACAAACCAGTGGAAACACAGGGGAAGTATGGAGAATAAAGCAATTCCATTTTAGATGCTAATTCACCAAATTGACTTCTAATCAACCTCAGTTGCAGGAATGTCTCTAAAATTTCTACCCTCATGTACTTATGATAAAGAAATTATTGTAAACACATACTTTAAATCTTGCACTTAGGCAAATTCTTGGCTTTCCCTGAGGGGTTGCCTTCAATTGTCTTACATATTCCTCCCCTATGGTATACAAGCCTTAAGTCTCGGGGTAACTGTGTGGGGATTCACTATCTCATCTCAGGGCCACTGAAGACATGGCTTTTGTTAGTTAAGCGCCTATTAAAAGTTTCTTTTTGAGAAAATGAATTTTTCAGCACCTTTATTTGGCCTCTCAGCTCCCTCAGCCTTTCGGGGGTAGGTTTGCACAGACCGGCTCACTGCAGAACAGGGTGCATTACGCACACAAAAAATCTTTTTCTATTTGTCCATGTTTTTAGCAATGTAGGAACCAACTAGAGCCAGATGGTAAGTGGCAACAGCTAAGCACTAAATAGAAAACAAACTAGACAAAGTTTAATAAAAGGAAAAGAAGTTAGCACACATACAGTATTATATACAATACATGTTATATATGGTGTGTGTGTATATAGTGCATACATACATTATAGCACAAAGGTAATTTGTTTCATTATGTTAGACTTTAGTTTTTCTCATTAATTCTAGAAATAAAACTCCTAGAATTTTATTTTTTCTTTATTTAAGTTTCTAGGAATGAAATTTATGTCAGCCTTTTTTTCATGAATATATAGAAGGATAAATCATACCTTTGTGTTTTTCGGTTAATCATTCTATAGGTAGCCATTGTTTCAAGGCATAGTCTTTCTTAAACACTACCTGCTTTTCCTTTGAATGCATTTTATGCTAATGACTTTGTCAAGATATGATTTACATACCATCAACTGTAAATGTTTACAACGTACAGTTTGATAAATTTTGATATATTGATAAATCGATGTAACCATCACTACAATCAAGAAAATGAATGTATCTTTTAGCTCCCAAAATTTCCTCCTGCCCTTGTGTAATTCTTTCCTTAAATACCCTCTGCCCCCCTTTGCAGACAACCATTGATCTGCTTTCTGTCACTCGAGATTAGTCAGCATTTTCTGGAACTGTATATAAATGTTATCATACCATATGTACACATTTTTGTCTTGCTTCTTTCCTTCAGTATATTTTTTCAAGACTCAGTACTATGGCATGCATCAATGCTTTATTTATTTTTATGGCCAAATAAGATTCCATTGTATGGATATATCATAATTCTTTTTTTCAATTCACCTATTCATTAACATTTGAATTGCTTCTAGGTTTTGGCTATTACAAATAAATCTGGTAAAGTGTCTGTGTAGATATACGCTTTCATTTCTCTTGGGCAAATACCTGTGGCTGGAATTGTTATTGATATATGCTAGGTGAAATTTTTTAAAAAGTGCCAAGCTGTTTTTAATGTATTATACCATTTTTAATCCCCACCAACAATTTTAAAAGTTCTAGCTGTTCTATATCCTGTCCAAAACTTTGTATGATCTACCATTACAAAACTTGTATACTGGTAGCTAATTTTAATTTGCATTTTCCTAATGACTAATGATGTTCAATATCTTTTTATGAGATTATTGGTCATCTATATATCTTTTTAAATAAAAGATCTGTTCAAAGATTTTGCACATTCAAGAAATAGATTGTTTATTGTCTTCTTATTTAGTTTTGAGAAGTAGTAGAGAATTGCTATTTCTTTTTAACTTAAATATTTCATAGAATTAATAAGGGAAGACATTTAGGCCTGCAGATTTCCTTGTGGGGAGGTTTTTACCTACAAATTCAATTTCTGCAATAGATACAGTTATCTTTTATCATGTTATCTTTTTCTTTTTAGGTAAGTTTTGATAGATTGTGTCTTTTAAGGATTTTCCCTCCCCCATTTTATCAATGTTATAGAATTTATTGGCATTAAATTGTTCATAATATTGCTTATTTTCCTTTAAATATCTTTAGATTCTGTAGTGGTGTCACTTCTTGTATTACTGATATTAGCAATTTTTTTCTTCTTTCTCTTGATTAATTAGACTATTTCACTACTTTCAGTTCAGTTTAGCTTTCTTTTACAATTTGGTGTCAGATAAGGGTGCAAGTTAATATTTCCTCTTACTGTTTTCTACTTAACATGCTGATTTAGAATAGCATACTTTAGCTCATCATTTATTATGCATAATTTATAGTTTGCTATATTCTTCTATATTTACATACTAACATCTATATTTTCTAGTAGAATGGTGTAAATTATAGAAAGAGAAACTTTCTGAGTAAGAAAAATTTGTATTTGAATTCTGAATAATATCTATATAAATCTCAGTTATGTGTAAATGGGGATAATAAACTATCTTTCTAGTCTCTGGGAAGATTAAATGAGGTAAAGTACATGAAGCGTAATGATTGACACATAAAGACACTCAACAAATATCATTATTTGATTTTTAATTAATCTACACTATTTTTCTATCCATCGTCATTTTAATTCTTGTTTCCTCTGAATATATGTTGTATCCAGTTAGGGTTCTTCGGGAAGCAGATGTGGAGAAGGAGTTAGGAATGCAAGATATTTATTGGGTGGGTGGGAGAGCCTGAGGTAATGCCTATGAAAGAGGAAGGGAAGGAAGCAGGACTGGGCAAGCTGAGTCTTCAGACCATAGTGCAGATCTGACACCTGGGAGAAAAAGGAGGCCCGAAGTAGAATTTTTCAGAAAAAGGTTCAGACTGCAATATAGATCTGACTTGGGTAGCCAAAAAGAGAACTCCAGAAGAGCGACTATTCATTACAGGACTCTCACTGGGCAGACATGGCCAATCCCTGCTAGCACAATCATGCTATGTCAGTGGCTCAAGACCACCCAGGAAGAGCACATCCTCCATTCAAATTTTGTGGCAGAACCTGAAGAAGGTTCAACAGCTGGAGGCACTTAGCTAACTGCAACCTTTGCAGTTGAACACCAAGTCCTGTCTTGAAGGAGCTCTGAGAGGAGTATCGCTCAGACTGATCTGTGTGTGTGTATACATTTTCTAATTTATTGACAATATGCATACACGAAGTGCATAAATACTAAATTCATAGTAACTCAGGGGACTTCTACAATGTAATCTCATCTATGTAATCACAGCCAAGATAAATATATAGAAAACTATAAGAAACATGAAAAGCCTCCATTCTGCTCGCTTTCAGTTATTAATCCCCAATGGTAACCAGCATAAATTAGTTTTGCATGTTTTTGAAATTTTATTAATGAAATTATAACATATATATTACTTTGTGCCTAATTTCATTTGCTTAAATTCACATCTATTAGAATAATAAATGTGGTCAGCTGTAGCAGTAGTTCTTTAATTGTTATTGCTGAAAAATAAAAATACCATGATGTGTTTATAAATGGATAAGTATTCATGAAAAGGAAAGCAAAATATTCCAACTGTCTGAAGCTTAAACCCTCATACGTTTTCCTACTATATTTTGCACTCAATTTGGAAAAGCAACAACAACAAATATCTTTCCCTATTGTTCACTTTTCTTAGAATGAAAGATGTTCAGAACCTGATAGTACAATGGCTCTCATCATGCTGATATGTTAGGGACACAAGAGCAGCTTCTTAAAAGTATAAAGTACCAGTCACTTTCCTCAGAATTACTGTTTCAGTAGGTCTAAAGCATAATCTGTGGAAGTGTTACTTGTAATTTGTGAATCTTGATTCTCTGGCTGTGGCTCAAACCCTGTCTCAGGACCACTCCTATAATCAAATAGCCTACCTTTGGGAACAAGAAAACCAACCCCATTTCTTCATACTTATAAAAGGCAAGCTTTCTATGGGGGTTTTCTTCTGCTTCTCTCCCCTGTATTAAAATATAGGATAGAGTGGAATTAAATAGGAACTGATGTTCCCCTCAGTTCCACTAAACTTTTGATAGGTTTTTTCCTGACTATAGCCCACTGACTTATCTTTTTCTAGAGCATTTATATTAGAAAACTTGCAATTGCAATTTTTTCTCTGCCCCATTGAGATGTAAATTATTTCCTAGCTTCTTGCCAGTTTTATAACCTGGGAATGTCTTTCTTAAGGACACAGAAGCCATCTCTTTAAAATGTGACATCAAGAAAATAGTACTCAATTATGGAAAACAGTATGGAGGTTTCTCAAACATTTAAAAATAGAACTGTCATATGACCCATTAATTCTATTAATACTTCTGGGTATATATCCAAAGGAAATAAAATCGCTATCCTGAAAATATTTATACTCCCATGTTTATTGCAGCATAATTCACAATAGTCAAGATAAAGAAACAAGCTAAGTGTCTATAGACACAAGAATGGCTAAAAATGTGAGATGCATGTGTGTGTATGCATACATATACACATATACATATAATATTCCATCATGTGTGTATAAAAATTTATACAATAAAATATATACACACAACGGACTATTATTCCACCTATAAAAAGAAGTATATCCTGTCATTTGCAACATGAATGAGCCTAGAGGATATCACGTTAAGTGAAATAATCCAGATTAAAAAAGACAAATACTGCACGATCTTACTTAAATGTAGAAACTAAGTCCAACTCCTAGTAACAGAGAGTGAATAGTGGTGACTAGTGTCAGGGGAAGAGTTGAGGGGTGGGATAAAAGGGAGATACTGGTCGAAGGGTACACCTTTTCAGTTACAGGGTAAATAGGCTCTGGAGACCTAATGTATCACATGGTGACTCTGATTAATAATAATGTACTGTCTACTTACAGTTTGCTAAAAGAGTAGATCTCAAGTGTTATCATTACAGAAAAGATAATTATGTGAGATGATGGACAAGTTAATTAGCTTGATTGTGGTAATGCATTTCAGTGCATACATATATCAAAACATCAAGTCGTATGCCTTAAATATATACAAGTTTTATTTGTCCATTATACCTCAATAAAGATGAAAAAAGAAGAAAAAAAACATAGCACTCCTATCTCCCAGGCTCTGTGGGAGAGTAAGAGCTTACCTTAGATAAGCCCTAATTAGCAAACACAATGGCCTTAACACATTGACTAACTTCACCCCTAGTGTTCTCCAGTACATTTCCACTAGCTCATCCCAGCAACTGAAAATGCTCCTGCCTTTCTTGCAGCTGAGCTTTCATCTCTCTCTCCTATTGCAATAGTCTTGAATAAAGTCTTTCTTCCCTGTCTAAGTCTGTGCAGTGCAATTTTACTTTGACAGAGCACAAAAGAAATATTTCTGTATTTTTCACAAATTTATAGAACGAGAATACACATTTGATGTTTCCTTTTAAACTACTGTAATTTTATAAAGCCCATAGAGCCTTCAATTTGGTTTTGAGAAGAAAGGAATATAATCTCATTTTTTTTCTTCAGTCTCTAGAAAAGGGAGAGAGGCATAAGGACCAGATGTGTGCTCCTATCTGATTTATGTACTAATTAGTGCAAAGTTTCTTATGCAGCATGAAACTGAAACTGTTAATGGGAAAATAACACATAAATAGCTTTGGGAAAGCATTAGTAGGCAGTAGGAAAGGGCAATAAAGAACCTATTGTAGTTGTCCAGACTTACTGCATAATCAAATCTAGTTCACCTGTGAGGAGGGAGCCAGGGCTAATCACTGTTGGAGGTAATTAGTTTAGGCAGAGCATTAAGGGTTTTTGAAAAAATTATCTAGTAAGTTTAAAGAAATTTTCACACATGAAATTTTTTTGATTGTTTCGGAAACACAGTGCTTTTATGTCCCATTTACAGAGCCTGATGAAGTAATTATACTCAGGAAGAAAGAATGATCTTAAAAGAAAAATGCATAAATTATTATGAATCTGAGAAAACATTGCCTAATTTTCCATCTGAAATGATAGGGATTATTATTGCATATAAACTTTCTTCTCTACTTCTGGTACTGTTCTTACTGCATATTATTAGCCTTATAAATTTAATTGTTTTGAATAATTTCTTTCCCTATTTTATTAGCATTTTTGTTTGTTGTCATTCCAAACAAAACATTTCTTTATTTAAAATCTCATTTCCTTTTATAGAATCAATACTCCAATATCTGAAAACATGATGGCACAGAATATCCTTGCTAACATAATCATAATGTCTTATCTATCAATAATATTTAACAGCTTCTTCATGGGGTTTGCCATAGCTCAATAGATTTTTCTCCATTTTAGAAAGGCTATTTTAGCCAGTGTGCATGTGGTTCATAAGTGGTAAAACCAGGGCTAAACCACAAACACTTTGCTATAATTATGCATTGTATCTAACACCACAAGTTCCTATTTATTTAGCATAGCATTTTTGTTTCACGAATTTTAGGTTCTCAGCCACTTGATAGATGATGATTCTATAGCTAGAGGCCAAAGGATATAAAGGTCACAAGATTAGTTCACAGCTCTGAGGATTAGGATCAGGATTAAAGAATCATTGAGATGCAAGAAAACTTAGAAATAATCAAATCCAACTAAACTTTTCTTATATTTAAGATACACCATGGAGAATCTTATAGTAGCTATTTGCTGTACACTAAAATGAGCAAGTATGTGCACAGACATACAGATATAACTGCAAACATTATGGTTAATAGAACTGAAGCCCTCAGTATTAACTATCATCATTATGCCATTAACCACAAAGAGTTGCTGTTATTTTTTACATGTTTCACATATGTTAGGTTTATCAAGTTTTAAATCCTTAGAAAAGATTATTTGCTGTGGAATCTGAGAAGATGCTTTTATTTTTTTAAAAAGGTTTTTATTCCTGGATGATTTTTTGTATCTAAATGGATGTTCATTTTATAATAGCTTTAAATTTACAGAAGAGTTGCAAAGATAATACAGAGAGTTCCTGTATACTCTGCATCCAATTTCTCCAATTATTAACATCTTGCATCATGGTACATTTGTTACAATTAATGGACCAATACTGATACATGATTATTAACTAAACTCCTTACTTTATTAAGATTGCGTTAGTTTTCCCTATTGTTTTTCTGTTCCAGCATCCCATCTAAGTCACCACATTACATTTAGTCATTATGCATCATTAGGCTCCTCTGGGATGTGACAATTTCTTACGCTATCTTGTTTTTGCAGATTGTTGACAGCTCTGAGGAATACTGGTTGAGAATTTTCTAGAATATTCCTCAATTTGAGTTTGCCTAATTTTTTTTTTTTCTTATGGATAGACTGGGGTTATGGGTTTTGCGGGGAGAAGACCACAGAAATACAAGTGGCATAGAGTTACCTCCACCACCTGGTTCAGGCAAAGCTTTCCAGGTTTCTACACTTTAAAATGGTCTCCCCCGACCATCCACATTTCCATGCTATATTCTTTGGAATCAAGTCATTTCATGTAGCCCAAATTTAGGAGATGGGGAGTTGTACTCTACCTTCTGCATGGGGAGATTATCTACGTAATTATTTGGAATTCTTCTGTGTGAAAAAAAATTATCTATTGTCCCTCATTTATTTAATAATTTATTTAATTATATCAGTATGGACTTGTAGATATTTATTTTATATTCTGGTCTATCATCCAATACTTTATTTTGTTCCTCAGTTTCTTCCTGCTTTGACCATTGGGAGCACTTTCAGTTAAATCCTGTGTCCCTTTGACATACTCCTTCATTTTATTTTTTGAGTACTTTCTTATTTTGGGAAACTACAAGATACTCCAGGTTTATTTTGTACATTTCTTGATCCAGGCCTACATAGAATCAACCCATTCTCCAAGGAACTCTGGTTGTTTTTATTGAAGAATGGTTAGAAATCAAGATCTGGACACTAGTGTATTCACAGCTATTGAGGTGTTATTGCTTCCAGGACATCTGAGCAGACACAGCTAGGAAATGATATGCACAGAATCCATGTATATATGCATGCCTATAATTTATCCTGCATCTGTGCCTCAGCATCTCTATTAAATTAAACAAGAGTTAATACCGATGTCTCAAACTTAATGCAGTATCACATGGTCCATTCTAACCACTCCCCCTTGCTCATCTCTGACCTCCCATTCCAGCAATTAGAAACCTGTCTCCCACCACCCACTATCAGTTTACTCATCTGCCAATTTCTGTATAGATGTACAATGGTTCCAGAATAGTTAATATTTGCCCCTGTAGGAAACTACTTTATCAACTAGAATATAGAGCTCATGTCTATTTCTTTTTTTCTTTCATCATAGCTTCCAGTCATTTCTGAAGTCACTTATATCAGCACCTCTTTTTCTAGCCCACCTTGGGGAGGTTATGTCACAAACTTGCAATGCAGCTGGATTATTTGGTCATATGCTACATTTTATTTTCCTGCTTTATTTTTTAATTTGCACATATCAAATTTCATTCCTTGTGATTTAAAATTATATGAGTTTGACCCAGAGAAAAACTAATATTTTTGAAGCTGTCTATTAAATCTGAAAATATAAGGATATAAAAGCTAACAGGTAGATATGAAATGATGATAGGACTGCAATCCCTGTGAGAGCTGACATCCACCTTCTTCACTTTTGGAGTTTCGCACCTCACATATTTCCAGGCTTACAGTAGGTGCTAGAGATCTAACACTTAAATAAATGTGTTTCTTGGTGCCAGAAGATTTTTATACCACTCTTCCTTTATATCATTCTACCTCATCTAAATATTATACAGACAGATCTGTGGTATGCACATGGATAAGCACAACTCCTTTCCATAATCTCATTTTATGTTGCAAAATCTAAATTATGTTGTAAACTTTGCCTTGTTATAGAATGACCTAATAGTTTGAGCATCCTTTTCCTTTCCCATATTAAGTGATTAGGTGTTTATCTTTCCACCTTATGAATGTTATTGCTTTTTTAACTTTTTTTTTTTACAAATTTACCACATTTGATTAAGAATTCAGTTCCCCTAGTCATTTATTCTATTCTTAGAGAGATTAAATGGTTACCACACAAGGCAAAACTTCTTTCAGCTGAAAAAAAACTTTCTATCAGATACTTAGGGAATGAAAATTTCCCAGGGCTGCTCTATTTTGCCTCTAGGCTTACTATAATTTCCAACATACTCATAATAATAGCAAGGTTGTTAACATTATTCTTTATAATGTACAAAGCACAGTACAATATCATTTCATCATCACAATGAATCTAGAAATATCGAATTCATTTTGTAGTTGAATTTCAAAGACGTGCAACAGTTTATTCACGATCATGCTAGCTAGTCGCCATCTAAAATATGAAAGTTTTAACTCTATGTGCTCTCTTTCGTAAAATTTTGACATCATTTGAGATGGAGAAGTTGAAGTGATAATTTTAAAATATATATCTGTATGTATATTTATTTCTGCACAATATAGTTTTTCTGAAACATTTAGGGATAAATCATAGACATGATGCCCCTTTTCCACTCATACTTCAGGGTGCATTTCCCCTAAATTAAGTACATTCCTTTACATAACCACAGTACAAAAACAAAAAAATACATGATACAATGTTATTTTATAATTTACAGACTTAATACAGATTTTTCCAACAGTTCTTCCTTTGTTTCGCTGACACTGTTTCTTTTAATCTGGTAAGGTAGGATATTCCCATAAACTATCCTTTGTTTCCCTTTCACTTTAGCTTCATCCACACTTTCTAGAATAATTTTAGTATTAGATTCATTAATTTTTCTGAACATCTATTTTTTGACCAAGAATTCACTTCTCTCCTTTGTTATTCTTTCTTAACAAGTATGCTTTTTCATAGTAGTGCAACTTTTCTCCTTTCCACATCCCAATACCAGTCTAACCTCAAATAAACTTGTTGATTTCTAGAGGAAATTGTGAGCAGTGGTATGATGAACTCTTCAGTTTCTTTAGGATCTATTGTCTTCTTCTAAGTACGTGAGTATCTAGAATTTGGGTTGCCTATTGGTTTTCAGTTAATATTCGTATGTGTGTGAGTCTCTGACCACCTCCTCCATTTTTCTTGCCATATTAACTTACTATTTGCATAGCGACTAGACTCATGTGCTTATCTAGAAGTATTTTTTCCCATCTGTCTACAAATTCTGTTTAAATCCCTCATTATCAAGACGTCTATCTTTGGAACAATACTTTTCCCATACAAATGGCATGGTTTATTGGCAAGGGATAAAATGTATCTGGTACCTTGAGTCATAATTTGAAATGCACATATTTAAAATTCCAATTTCATGCCCAATATTTTTGTTCCCATATACTTCTTTTTCTTCCAGAGTTCCAACTGCCAGTGAGAACAATGATTAAAACACCACCTGTGAATACTTTAATTGCCAAAGACGTCATCATCCCTAAGAAAAATTTTTATTACTTATTCAAATCTTAAGGATAGGAAGCAATTGATAAAAATTTTTAATAAATATCTCAAAAAGTGTCTCTTCTAAACCTATACACCTAGACAGACAATAAACCTATGGAGTGACTATTTCGGATCATTCATTCATTCATACATGTGTTCAAGAAATATTTGAATTCTCGAATCCATATAACTACCTAACACATTGAAAGGTATAATATTTGAGCTCATATTACACTCAGAGTTCCAGATAATAAAGAAATAGTTAAACAAGTAAGTAGAGAGAGTATCATATACACCAACTGAAATTAACAATCTGGCAAGGTGTAAAGTGACTTGTGGGAAGGTTCTCTTTAGGTAGGG
>VSMD01062590.1:44580-136119 GCA_008750895.1 Mirza zaza | reverse complement strand
CCCCCCCCCCCTCAGTGGAGGATGCAGTGACCGGGGAATTGGAGTCCCGGGAGCTCTGAAAGGAGCCTTGGAAAGTTGCGAAGCGGGCAACCCCAACAGAGAAAGTGATTTCTTTTGAAGGGCAGCTGTATTTCCTCAAGAAAGTGACTTCACCGTCCGTTCCCTGGGGAACGACAGTGGGCTGCGTCAGAATGAGCTGTCGGCGCCGTGCGGTATCAAAGCAAAAGTGTGCTCGTCTCACGAGTGAGTCATCTCACTGGCTTGGCTTTGTTTTTATTTCTTCCCTGCTTTAGGGAGGAATGGTTGGGGTTGGGGTGGGGACAATGGGAAAATGCAGGAAAGGACCGGCAGGGACGGGAGAAAGAGCCGGAGTTCCAGGTGCCGACAGGTGCAGGCAGGTGCCGATCGCCCCCCCTGTGGAATGAGAAGGTGGCCAGCCGCATGCAAAGGTGCTCAAAGTCGTCCCGGTCCCCAGCGCAGGGCTGGTGCCCAGTCACGACGGCTACTGTCGTTAGGGCTGTTAGGATTCAGGGAAAGTTTTGACGTGGGATACAGTACAGCTGCCAGTCCCTCTAGGATAAGACAACAGCACGGATGTGACTCACTTTCGAACCCACATAAATAAATGTGTTCGGACTGAAGGCATGCAGGGCCACATCGAGTATCCGCTATTTTGGGAAGTCGGCAGCGAGATTTCCCCAAGAAAAGTTTACACCCTCTGGACAGAAAGGCGACTGTGTCCAAACCACAGCCTTTTAAATTAATTTGAAATCTTGTGGAACAAATGAAAAAACAAACAAAACAAAACAAAACAAACAAACAAAAGACACACACACACACACACACAAAACCCCCAAACCCTCTCTTTCCTTCCTGAAAAAAAGCAAGGAGAAATGAGGAAAAGGAAAAAATGAAAAAAAAGGAACAAGCGCAAGTGAAAACCTCGAAGTGGACCCAAGATTTAAAAAGATGTTAGAAGTACTGACCCTCCCCTCTTCTCTCTGCGCATGTGCAGCGTTTAGAAGCAGTGACCCTGTTGTTACAGAAGAGACAGTAAAACTCAAACTAAATGGGAATTTGGGCAAAGAACGGTTCTGGGTAGCTGTGGCTTTCCAACCACGCAGGGGTAAAACCCTCGAAGCACCACCGTAGAAAACAAGTTTTCAGTGATAATATTCTACCACATAGTTGCTTCTTTCTTATATTTTTATTGTAGGTTTTGTTTTTCTGATTATAAGAGCAATATGTGGTCAACACAGAGTCGGTTTATGTAGTAAGGTGTAATAAGAAGAACAAAGAAAAAAAAAATCACTCTGCATCCCATAACCCAGAAATAACCACTCTTAGTGTTGTCTCTCGCCTTGCTACAGAGCGTTCTGACCACCCCCTCCACGGGACTCACATTCACTCAACGCCACACCCCGGGAACTACAAAAGTAGCAGTCGCGTCTCTGAGCTCTGCTGACATCACCGTGTCTTCCCTGCTGCTGACCCTCCTGCCACCCTGTTGCTCGTATAAGGACGCCCCTGATTACGTTGGACCCCCCGAGGTAATTCAGAATAATCTCCTTAACTTAGTCACAGCAGTTTTTACAAATAAATACGAAATTTTAGATGGCATGAATAAATTCCCTGAAAAACACAATTTTCCAGAACGAAACCAAGAAGAAGTAGAAAATCTCTCTAATCCTATTTCTGCGGATGGAATTGAATCTGTCATTTAAAACATTCCTAATAAGAAAAATGGAGTCCCAAGGGACAGCCCAGCATTAAATTACTAAAACCGCTTAAGGGAGAACTGACCTGGGTCCTATAGGAACGCAGCCAGAAAACGGCAAAAGACTCCGTGTGAGGCCAGCCGTAACCTCAACAGCAGAACTTTACAAGGACATTACCGAATAGGAAAATTGCAGGCAAATTATTCTCGTGAGCGTAGATACAAAAACCCTAGACAAAATACTTACAAACCAGGCCAGCGGCATATCGAAAGTGTCGCGTATCACAACCGAATCGGGTTCATCCTATGAATGTATGTCTGATTTAAGATTTAAAATTCAAACAAGGTGATGTCCCATGAACACTAAAAATCCCACAAGCATCTCAATGATGCAAAATAAGTACTTGATATTTTCAGCATCCACTCAGGATAAAACTTACAGCAAACCATGAATAGAGGGAAATTTCCTTTATCTGATAAAGATTATCTCAGAAAAAGAAAAGAAAAAGTAAAAGAAAACATCATACTTGATAATAAAGCTCTGAAATCTCTCTGCTGAGGAACGGAAACAAGATGACAATGTCCACCATAAATGATATCTATTTAATAGTCTACTGGAGGTTTCACTTAGTGCAAAAAGACAAAAAAAAAAAAAAAGAAAATTCGTGAGAATTGGAAAGAAAAAATAAAGCCGTCATTTTGCATAGACATCACATGTACACATAAAACGTATTAGATGACACAGATAATCTATTAGAATAAGTAAGTGAATTTAACCAGGTTACCAATTAAAGGCCAATATTACAAACCGATGCATTTCAATACACTTTAATGAACTGTTAGAAAATTCTATTTAAAATGGTAGCATTCACAGTAGCATTTGAAATCAAATCTCTAGGACTAAATGTAACCTGTGCGAGAGTCTTTTACACAGAAAACTGCAAACATTGCTGAGCGATATTGAAGAAGTCTTAAGAAAATAGAAGGGAACACCTTAGCAAAGGATTGCGAGAATCAACATTGTAAATAAGTCAGTTCTCCTAAACTGATTTAACGCTTCAATGTGACTCCTTTTGTAATCCCAGCCATTGTATTTTAGAAAGTGAAACGTCTATTCTAAAATGTGTATGGAAATGAAAAAGATAAAAAATAGTGCAGATAAATTTGAAAATAAAAATAAAACAAAGTCGGAGGACTTAACACTCTCAGATCTGAAACCTCATCAGAAAGCTGCAGCAATAAAAATAGCGTGGTCTTGGTCAGTGCATGAATAAACAAGTGTTGATAGATGAACGTTATACCATAGAGAGCCCAGAAGCAAACTCACACTTACATGTTCACGTGATGTGTGGGGGGAAACAAAAGAAGAGAAAAAAAGTCTTTGTTATGCATTGAGGGAAAACTCTCTCATAAATATGGGCTGTATCGATTGTATCCATTTTTTCCACACAGGAAAAAAATAAACACCAACTTTGATCCCCTCCTTACACAATAAACAAAAGTCATTCCAGGTATATTTTATTATTTTTTATATATTTATTTATTTTTTTGAGACAGAGTCTCGCTTTGTTGCCCAGGCTAGAGTGAGTGCCATGGCGTCAGCCTAGCTCACAGCAACCTCAAACTCCTGGGCTCAAGCGATCCTCCTGCCTCAGCCTCCCGAGTAGCTGGAACTACAGGCATGCGCCACCATGCCCGGCTGACTTTTTCTATATATATTAGTTGGCCAATTAATTTCTTTCTATTTATAGTAGAGACGGGGGTCTCGCTCTTGCTCCGGCTGGTTTCGAACTCCTAACTTGAGCAATCCACCCACCTCGGCATCCCTGAGTGCTAGGATTACAGGCGTGAGCCACCACACTCAGCTCCAGATATATTTTAGATCTGAATGAGAAAGACCAACAAACAAATCTTCTCAAAGCTGTCATTATAAAAACCACCCTCATGACCTTGGAGAAGTCACAGTTTTCTAAGACAATAAGCACACATGCACAACACTCGCCACAAATAAAAAGGTTGATAACCAGTACGTCTTTAAATTAGAACTCTGTTTTTTGGAATATACTGTTAAGAGAATGAAAAGACAGATCACAAAGTAGAATATATTTGCATTATCCATATTCAACAAAGATTCATACATAAGATATACATAAAGACTTCCTATGAATTAATAAGAAAAACACAGGCACCCAATTTAATTAAAAAAAGGCAGAAAGCTTCGAAAGTCACTCACAAACACACACATGTGGCACACACCCTCCAAATAAGCACACTGTATGATCAGCACCAAGGATCATCGGAATTTGCACATTAAAATGACGAGGAATAAACGATAACGAGATAGCACTGTGCACCTGTCAAAATTGCAAACTAACAAACAAAAGAAGCAAAACAAAGCATCTGACAATTCCAAGTGTTGACAGGGACGGGCTCTAACCCATTCCGGTGCAAGCCTCACCTGCCCGGTACAGGTACTTTGTGAAACTATTTGTGTACGTCTCCTAAAAAGAATTTAGGCTTATGCCAACGACCAAGCATTCCTCTCCTATGAACACATCCATGGGGAATGAGTGCCAAGTGCCAAGAGAAATGAAACCGATGGAAGTTTTTACAGTAGCTTCATTCACAACAGCCCCCCCCCCCCAGCTGGACGCGTCTCAAATGTCCGTCACCAGAGTCCTGCTACATTGTTTCACGTTCACACCGTGGAATGTGTACAGCAAAGAAAGACGCCATCAGACACATTGATACTGTGTGATTCCGCTTACACAAAGTAAAAAAACCCAGTGAAACGCATTTACGACGATCGACATCAGAATAGCGGTTGCCTTTCGAGGGGCTGAGATTTGAAGGGTGTGATGAAGGGTTCTGGGATCTCATTGGTGTGCTTCTACTTGGTCTGCATGACAGTCATATATGCATGTGCATTTTTTTTCTTAAAAAAATGTAATGAACTATACACATAGGATTTGTGTATTTTATAGCCTGGATGTTGTGCTTGAGAAAACAAGTTAAAACATGTAAGGTCAAACTAATAAAGGGAATGCCCTAAATAAGGACATTCTATCTGTAAACATGCACATATTTATGGGAGAGAACTTTTGTGGCCTAATATCTTTAATCGATGTAATTTTTTTTTTTTAAATCAGTATTTTAAACTTTTATGGATTTTTCACTAAAGTTATCTGTACACATCAGCCAGGTACCTGAATTTAGCTAAAAGGCTTTGGGCAGCAGTTGGAAATGCTGGAGGGCTATCTGATTGATTTTTTTTTTTTTTTAGCTACTTTGACATCAGCTATATAGGGGACCAAGATTTTTTTTTTTTTTTTACAAAAACGACAGCTGATTCTGAAGCTTCCTGGAAACAGCTGTAACTTGGGATTCGAGGAAGACGAAAGACACGATTCAAAGCTCTGCCCCTTGCTCTGACTGGGGACAGGACCCACCCCTGGGGAGCCTCATTCTCGCTCTGGCTTTTGTCCCAAGTCTGTTGCAACAGCGTGTGCTGCTGCTGAAAGGAGTGTTTGCTGGGAAAGAGGACACGAGAAATATGAGCGGAATTTTGCCGATAACATTAAATATGCGGGTTCTACAATCCTTCACCAACAGGGCACCCGGCCTGCTCTGAAGTCCTCAAATGGAAATCACCCTTTGTTCCCTCAGGGACACACAGAGCCACTGTTCCCATGGCAATGCCCTGAGAGAGTGACGTCAGAAATCAGGCTTAGGCCTTGAAGGCTGGCCGGTGGGGCAGGCATCCTGCAAATGTAGCGCCCTGCCTCCAAAACCCCGCATGTGCACAGAGTGTGTATTATTTTTTTTATGCTTGAGAATGGTAATTCATCCTTTCAAAAAGTGTGAATTTTTAGAAGTCAGTATTTCTTTCTCTCTCTTTTCTTTTTTTTTTTGAGACAGAGTCTCACTCTGTTGCCCGGGCTAGAGTGAGTGCCATGGCGTCAGCCTAGCTCACAGCAACCTCCAACTCCTGGGCTCAAGCGATCCTCCTGCCTCTGCCTCCCATTAGCTGGGACTACAGGCATGCGCCACCATGCCCGGCTAATTTTTTCTATATATTTTTAGTTGTCCAGCTAGTTTCTTTCTATTTTTGGTAGAGACGGGGTCTCGCTCTTGCTCAGGCTGGTCTTGAACTCCTGAGCTCAAACGTTCCGCCCGCCTTGGCCTCCCAGAGTGCTGGGATTACAGGCGTGAGCCACCTCGCCCGGCCAATATTTTATAAGTCAGTATTTCTCTTGATGAGTCATGTTACTTAGAAAATCAGGCTTCCTTTTGCTTTCATTAACACCTATTTTCTGGAATTGAAGGTGAGAGAATTCATTTGCCCAAACCCTTGAGATGTCCGGACTTTTGCCTTCACATCCAGGGTGACAGGGGAGATGGGGTGACCTAAGGAGAGGGGGATGAAGGATCATTTCCTAAAGACGTAAAAATGTGCACATTTTTGTGATAGGCATTTGCTTTTATATGTCTTGTAGAATTCAAAACCAACAAGACATCATAGAAATACGTTATAGATCTTTAAAAGAGAAAATGTTTTATAAAAATTCCAACTTAGCTGTCCAACAGAGATCAACTTAGCTGGCCAATAGACATCGGCCTCTTCCCTTTAGTTTCCTGAGAAAGTGTCAGGAGCCCAAATTGGGAAGTTCCACTTTGACCCTTTGCTAGTCATGTCTTGATTAAAGGTTTTACACGTGATACTGTTAACCAGAGGAACGATTCCCTGTTCTGTTTAGTTTCCAATAGATTCTAGAGAGAAAATGAGGTATCGATTGAAGGGGAATTCTTAATCTAGAAGAGAATGAAACGACTGTTGAATTTTGCAGATGCTTCAGTTAAACTACTATGCGTGTGCTGACTTTAGCCTACAAAAAAACCATTTGTTATAAACGCCACACTTGCTAAAATACTATCTTTTGATACTGCAATTTTGTTTAGGCAATGTATTTCTTATTCAAAACAAATTAAACTATAAATGTGTTTTGCTTATAAATGCCATTTACCCAAGATCTTTAAAATGACAAAACTTTCATATATATAAACACCAACATTTATGCGCTTATATATTCTCTATACACGCACCAATGATATAATGATTCTCTGTTACAATTTCTATGATACATAGAAACTTGGTAAAATAAATCTCATTCAGCTTCAGAACCCATGAAATGATGTCTGTTTCAAGCTATGTGAGCCCAGGGGAAATCATTTAAATAATGCATTTATATTTTAGATTTTAATATGGTTTCTATCCATCTGTTCATTCTTACCAAAAATGAGACATATCCAATGCTTTCGCTATAAGATAAATGTGTAGCAATATTAGAAATTGTTAAGCTCGAAGATGGTTTATATAATGCCTGGCATTGTACCGGGTGCTCTTGAGTCATTCCTTTCTTACCCTTCCCAGCAACTCTACGATCGAGTGCCTTTACTCCCAATTTATAGGGGCAAAAAGACAGGCTAAGTCACTGGCCGAAACAGGTTGACCTCGGCGTCAAACCCAGGCTTTGCCGGTCACAGAAATAAAGCTTCAAGAAAGTCCCCCCCCTTCTCCCGAATACTGCCTCTGGGATTAACCAATGTCAAACACATTAGAGATCAGGAGACTCTCCTTCCCCCAGTGCACCTGCGCCGTGGAGCTTTGATGGTTCCAGGAGAATCCAGGCATCTTACGAGAGTGGCAGATGCCACGGAGAGGCGAGCTATTTGCGACCAGAAAGAGAACAAAAAAACATGTTCAAGGTGAAGCTGGATCATTACTTGCAGTCTTTTTGGTGACATGGCCTTCGAGTATAATAGTGAATGCCCCCAAGGGCCAAAAATTGCCTCGGGAAATATTGCCGTGACCTTTCTTCTGCGGTTGCCATGGTGTCGCGCTCCTACCTGGTGGTGGAAGGTCACTCCTCCAGTTTAAGTGGAGTGAGCGCTGAACATATACAATGCCTTCGGTCTGCTATTATTTCTTCACGGGGAGGTTTATTACAGGGTTTGGTATGCAATGTAAATTAGACGCCCGAAGCAAAATAAATGCTTTTAAGTTTAGTAATTTTAGAGAATTCTTTGAGCGAGATGCTCTCTTTAAAATTCCGCAAATTTGCTGATGCAGCCTTTGAAGTTGTTTTGAGTCTTATTTTCCCCCATTCTTTCAGGAAATCTTTCAACTACATCTACTACAAAAAATGACTTTCTTTTATGTTTATGAGAAGTGGGATACAATTGTTTTATAATAAGTCCATCTCTGTAAACAGCCTTATAATTTTTAGACTTTCAAATGTCATTACCATCAACACAAACCAGTGCTTGCTCTGCTCCCAGCTGGCTTTGAAGGGGCACTTAGAATTCCTGTGGCCCTTCGGTTCTCTCTGCAACCCCACTGTCGCGGCGAGTCAAGGCAGCAGGGGGTTACCGTGGGTTCCACATCATACTTGTTCAAACATTCTTGGTACCGCAGATATGTGCAGCGGCCCACTTGGGAACTGGAATGTTCCATTTCATCCCACTCGAAAGTGGGTGGAGGGAAATAAGTATTTCACTAAGGGTGTTTGTGCCAGTGGACTGAAGATTGCCCAGGAACCTGCTTTGCCCAGCGGCGGTCACTTGTCACTCTTCCTCGTGGTGTGAGTGCTTTAAAGATGAAAGCTTTTTTTTTTTTTTTGAGACAGAGTCTCACTCTGTTGCCCGGGTTAGAATGCTCTGGCATCAGCCTAGCTCACAGCAACCTCAAACTCCTGGGCTTGAGTAATCCTTCTGCCTCAGCCTCCTGAGTAGCAGGGACTACAGGCATGTGTCACCATGCTCAGCTAATTTTTTGTATATATTTTTAGTTGGCCAATTAATTTCTTTCTATTTTTTAGTAGAGACAGGGTCTCCCTCTTGCTCAGGCTGGTCTCAAACTCCTGACTTTGAGCAATCCGCCTGCCTGGGCCTCCCAGAGTGCTAGGATTACAGGCGTGAGCCACCACGCCCAGCCTAAAGATAAAAGTTTATTGCATTTTAGGATAAGGGACAATATAGATGATTTTACCCTACATCCCCCTTTGAATCTTACAGAAATGATTAATAAGTGAGTTAGACTGCAAGCTAGTGCAACCTCTATGGAAATTAATACAGAAATACTGCAAAGAACTCGAAATAGAACTACCTTAGGATCCAGTAATCCCACTACTGGGTATTTACCCAAAGGAAAAAGAAAAGGCATTCTATAAAAAAGACATCTGCACTCAGATGTTCATAGCAGCACAAGTCACAATTGCAAAGATGTGGAAACAACCCAAGTGCCCATCAATACATGAGTACATTAATAAAAATGTGGTCTATGTATACGATGTAGTACTACTCAGCCATGAAAATAATTGATGAACTAATACCTCTTATATTAACCTGGATGGAGCTGGAACCCATTTTTTCTAAGTGAAGTATCACAAGAATGGAAAAACATGCGCCATGTGTACTCACCACCGAATTGGCACTAACTGATCAACACTTACATGCACACATGGACGTGACATTCACAGGGCGTTGGGCAGGTGGGCGGGGGAGGAGGTGATGGGTAAATTCATGCTTAGCATGCCGGGTCTTCTGACCCTGGGTCTCCTGCAGGGCTGTAGCTACTGCAGGGTCCCCTGGGAGGGGTCCGCTTCGGGGCTTGTTGGCAGGACTCACCCCTGGTGGGCTTCCAGGCGGGCTGGTGGCCACCCCCAGTCCTGGCCGCGGGGTCCTTTGCACGGAGCATGTGAGGACATGGCCTCTGCCATCATCAGAGCCGGCAGGGAAGGGGGATTCCTTTTCATCTTTCCTTGCGTGAGTTTAACAGGTGTGTCTCATGATTGCTGATAGATTTGAACTCTCTCTCCTGTCCTAGCGAGATACGCCCCCATATCATACCTTTGCCTTCCCTCCTTTCTTGGCCCTTATAATTTTGATAAAGTTTCCCGTATTCCCTACTTTTCGTCTGCTCCTCCACCGACTGGTGTCTCTCATCTCTTGGTTCTGTCTTTATACGTTTAGCAGATATACAGCAGACATACAAGTTTTCTCTAACGCAGAGCTCACGTCTGGTCTCTCCTTTCTCTTCCGGGGCAACGCGTAGACTTTCGCACATTTTAATTACCTGAAAGCCTTTGTTCTCCAGCTCTCCTGTTATTATCGTCGGCATGAACGCGGGAGGCGGCAGAATAACAGCCCCTCAGAGACGCCCACATCCCAGTCCCAGAACCTGAGAGTGTGTTCACCTGGTGCCACGAGAGGGATTTCCTTCTCGTGTGTGGCTGAAGGATCTTGCACGTGGCGATCACTCCAGGTTATCTGACTTGCCTCATTTAATCACAAGGGGCTTATACGCGGGAGGGGGTCTGGATCAGGGTCAGAGAGAGGAGACTGGATTCGGGATGCTGGAGGCAGAGGTTGGCGCTCGGGGGACTCTGGGGTGGAGGAAGAGTCGTGAGCAGGTGGAGGTGGCCCAGAGGCTGGGAGAGGGAGGAACGGACTTTGCCCCAATCCCCAGAGAGAAGGTGTTCGTGCTAACCCTGAATTCCAACCCGAGAAATCCACTCCAGACCTCTGAACTTTAAAAAGAGTCAGTTTGCATTGCATTAAGCCATTAAGTGATTAGCAATCCGTCGTCACAGATCTGGGAAACCTGGACAACTCTTGGCACCTGGAGGCGGGCAGGTGTTGTCACGAGAGCTTACAAGCGAGGACGTGGCTTTGGAACCAGGTGACGCGCACAGGCTGGAAGGATTTGGGAAAAGTGGCTTGAAGAAGGCTGGATTGCCCCGAAGAGACCGTTAGTAGAAATACAGATGATGAAGGAAGGAAGGAAATGGGTCGCCATGTGCAGAGAAGCTATGTTAGCTCCAAGAACACGGAAATCGCCACCAACCGACCACGCAGAAACACGCCGGTGACAACTGGGAAGGAGAGGACCCTTGTCACATGGCAGCAGCAGCAGGCTCGGCAGCACCGTGTCAGGCGGTCGTGGGGAAGACAGGACTTGTAAACAGGAACCGGGCAGCTAGCCGGGCAGGTTTCCGACCACAGCGTTCAAGGGGCGGGCTGGCTTCTGCTTGATAATCCTTGTGAAATGTGAGAGGGAAGAAATGAATGCAGGGAGTAACTGTTAAGCAAGAAGGAACCAGACTGTGATGAGTTGGGAAACTCTCAGCCCATCCAGATTCCAAAAGATGCTAAAATTAGGAGATTTACGGTGGGAAAAAATGTGCTCTGAGGAGGAAGCCCCGTGTAGGGTGTATTCACCCTACAGAGGGATCTTCGGAAAGATTCACATGTGACTTGTGACCGGGCTCAGCCATCCCCACGGAAGCCGGGAGGAGAAAGGGGGTCGTCCAGGAAAGAGCCCCGTGGAGAAAACTCTTATCTGAAGACGTGACTCGCTGTGGCATACATGGGAGACCTACGTGGTTTTTGAGAGTGTGACATCAGCACAAACACTGCCAGCAAGGGGGGGGGCAGCGGGCGAGGTGGCTCACACCTGTCATCACAGCACTCTGGGAGGCTCAGGCGGGAGGATCGCTCAAGGTCAGGAGTTCGAGAGCAGCCTGAGCAAGAGCGAGACCCCCCCCCCCATCTCTACTAAAAAAATAGAAAGGAATTAATTGGCCAACTAAACACATATATAGAAAAAATTAGCTGGGCATGGTGGCTCATGCCTATAGTCCCAGCTACTCGGGAGGCTGAGGCAGGAGGATCGCTTGAACCCAGGAGTTTGAGGTTGCTGTGAGCTAGGCTGATGCCACGGCACTCTAGCCCGGGCAACAGAGTAAGACTCTGTCAAAAACAAAAAAACCAAAAAAAAAAAAAAAACACTGCTAGAGGGGAATGGAAAAAACAGAGAGAGAATGGCCTGAAGGAAAACTGTCAGAATTCCCCAAAACTCTGCAGACAGAAAACTGGCTAATAAAACAACATGGCTGCAAAAACGTGCCGCCTCTCGTGAGAAATGACAAGATGCCCGTCAGGGCCGAGCTCCGGGCCCGGGGGAGGCCAGCAGGGGACCAAGCCACAGAGGATTATTCTCAGGCCTTGAGGTCTCATGCAGTTTGCCCGCTTGGGTTTTGAAATCGCTTAGAACTGGTAGAGGACTCCTGTTGTTTCTTTCTTGTCCACTCTTTTGAACGGGAATGTCTGCAACTTTTATCCTGTGCCCGTCCTGCCGCTGTATTTGGGGAGCAGATAACCCGTTTCTTGAGTTTCGAAGGCTTATGCATGGATGGGGAGAAATTTGGACCTGGAACAAATGGATCACACACCCCCACGCCCGGTTCAGGTGACTCAGATGATGAGATCTGGGGCTTTTGGATCCCTTAGATGTGATTTGGGACTTGAGTTGGCGCTGTGCTGAATTCAGGGTTTGGGGCACCTTGGGGCGGAGCGAGTGCATTTTGCCTGTTGGAGAGACAGGCGTCTCCGGGCACCAGAGAATCGACTGTGGTCGGCCGAATCGCAACCCCACAAAGATGTCCTTGTCCTAATCCCGGGAACCTATGAATATGCTACATTACCTGGCAAAAAGGGACTTGGCAGCTGCATTTAACAAGGATTCCGAGAAGAGGGGCTTATCCTGCCATTGCCCCGGAGAGCCTTAAGTAATCACCGAGATCCTGTTAATCAGGGGAGGCTGGTGGAAGAGGAAGAGCCGGAGAGATGCCCACGTAAGAGGGACGTGGCCTTGCCTTGCCGCTGGCTCTGAAGGTGGGGCGGGGAGAGGAGGAAGGAGACCTGGAATATTCCACCTGAAACCACACTTCTGTGGCACAGTTTGCTACGACTATTCAGAGGGGCTGAAAAACATAAGCACAGCCCTAGAAAGCTGACAGTCTATTCTTTCTGCTCTTTCTGCGAGCTGTTCCCGGAGAGGTGTCATCTCGAGATGTCTCTTGTTACAAAGATGTCCCAGCTAAGAACTTAAATAAATTACATATTTTTTCTCCCCTCCAGAGTCTTACAGCCAGGAACTCCCAGGCAGCCCTGGAAGGTGGGCAAGGTGAGGAACAGACTCCCCCGGGGCCTGCAGGCGGGAACGGGAACGCACCTACTGACACCTTGGTGAGAGCCGCATGAGACCCAGGTCATACTCCCGGCTTTCAGAACTGTAAGAGGATGATAAATCTGTGTTGTTATAACCCGCTACATTTTTGTTATGTCGACAACGGGGAACAAATGCAGGTGATTGAAGCAGGATTCTCATAAGCTCCAACCTGGGTTGGGCACACAACTGCCCTAGCTGCCCCTTATTCTTCTGTAAAATGGGTCTACTGAGTGCTGAATTTTACAAGCAAGAAGGAATCCCTATTAAAAAGTGACTTTTGACAAACAGAAACATTGGAAGGGATTTTGAGCAGGCTGGAGGCAGCCAGGAGCAATAGTGTTTTATGCAACACAGAGAAGCAACTTCCAGGTCAGTCCCGAGCGACCCTGGGCACCTGTCCATCTCTCAGCCCACGGCGGAGCACGCCTGGACTTCGAGAACTAGGAGAGTAACAGGTGGATGCAGCAGGAGACCAGTGAGAGTGACTGAAAACAAACCAATCCGTGCGAGAAACCACAGCAGCACAAACCGCTCCGGCGTCACCTCCTCACATACCTAATGAAGAAAACCGATGCAGCTAATTTTCTACTTCGGGACGAACACCGTGGTGGACCGGATCCCAAACTGCACTTACCTGAAATCCTTGTCTATTTATGCAACATTCTTCTTAGGATAAGAGGTTGTCTTTTTTTGTAAAGCTTGACACAGAATCAACAGACGACTGAGTGTACGCACTGTATTCTTGTTGGTGAAAGGGCAGGATAAACTTGCAGGATTAAATTAGAAGAGGCAAGCAAGAAAAATAATAAGGCCCAAAATAGCGTAGCTGTGACATTTTTTTTTTTTTAAACAACGGGTGGCTGAGAAGATGAGGATTCTCACGCAGCTACCGGTGCACGAGGCACCCACAGCAAGCGTGGCAGGTAGCAGGGCCATCTGTTCCGGGTTTAATGATGGGAGAGTCGCAAATGTGGGGCAGTGCAGCAGTGGAATCTGTTGAGAGGAAGGATACGGAAAGCATCTGCTCCAGAATTCTCCGGGTGCATCTCTGGGAATCGGCCAGAACCGATTTGAGCGAGCGCCTCAAGGTCGTCCTCCAGCCCAGGTGTCAGCAGCAAGCCCCAGGGGTGACGGGGGGGGGGGGGACCGCGTGTTTTCCTGTCCTGGTACCTTCACAGGAAGACATGTGACAGAGCGGCCAGGAAAGCCCGTCTTGTAAATGCTCAGCGCTGCCGTCAGCTCTGGGTTTCTGTTTAGCTTTTCGTTTTTCTCTTGCAAAGTTAGGATGAAAAAAGGAGGACCAATTCCACCCTTCTTGTGAATTGCTCAGGAAGACCCAAAAAAATTGCAGGATGTTAGCTCTTGCAGGGACCACGGAGAGATAGATAATGCTCAACCCTCCTTGTGGTTTCATGGTTGCATCAGACAGAAGGCGATGTAATGGCCCACTGAATAACGCCAGAACATTCCGGAAGGTGCGGCCAGGCACGTGCAGGATTTAAGAGCGGTAAAGACAGGTCATGGGGAAAGGCTGAGGAAAGTTTAACCTCGGGAGGGTCGTGCCCCTCTCAGCACTATGCGCGTCATGACTGACCCAGGGCAGCATCACGAGCTCGCGGCAAGACCCAAATTTTCGCCGTGTGTCTTTTGCACCAGATGTCCTCCCACTGCACCAAGGACACCAGGGACAGAGGTGACGGTTAGAAAGAGAAACGGTGCAGCCTCTGTTGTCACTTGTTTTTTTTTTTTATTCCTTTTTTTAAATTAATTTATTTTTTTCAGCATATTATGAGGGTACAAATGTTAAGGTTACATATATTGCCTTTGCCGCCACCCCCCTTGAGTCAGAGCTTCAAGTGTGTCCATCCCCCAGCTGGTGCATATCTCACTCATTATGTATGTATATACATACATACATAATACATACATGCCCATCCCCTCCCTCCCACCTGCCCGACACCCGATAGATGTTACTCCTATATGTCTGCTTAGGTGTTGATCCGTTAATACCAATTTGCTGGTGAGTCCATGTGGTGCTTGTTTTTCCGAATGTGTATAGCAGCACAATTCACAATCGCAAAGCCGTGGAAACAACCCGAGTGCCCATCAATACATGAGTGGATTAATAAAATGTGGTCCGTGTATACCACAGAGTACTATTCAGCTATAAGAAACAACGGTGATATAGAAACTCTTGTATTTTCCTGTTGTCACTTGTTTCGAAGCCACTGCGGGGTGTGAAGGCGTCGAGGAGAGTGTTAGACCCACTAAGTCTCTGGGAGCACCGGGGCTCAATTCTGGAAGATCCCACAGGGCCGTGTTTTTCCCCCCTAGATGGTGGTGGAGTTTGGAGAGGAACAAACACACACTGAGGTTCTGGCCCCTCTATCAAAAGCTAAGTTACTTAGCCCTCCAAGTCTCAGTTTGCACGTAGGTAAAATGTGTGTTATAGTAACACTTGTCTCGTAGGAGTGTTGCAAAGGTCAAATAGAGACTGGACACATGGGAGTCACGCTCCGCCGTGCGGAGAGCCGGGTCCCACTGTGCGGCAGCTCCCGGGGTTCTGGAACTCTCTCCCTCCCAGACAACTTTCCCGAAATCCAGTTTCCCACTCTAGGTAATGGGAGAACCTTCAAGGTACCGTTTTTGGTAATACTGTTACCCAGTTACACGCCCCCCACACACACACATGCACACACGTGCACACACACGCACGCACATGCACACACATGTGTACACACGCACACAAACGGGCACACACATGCACACGTGCACTACATGCACACACATGTACACATGTGCACACTTATGTGTACACATGCACAAAAACAGGCACGCACACACACACATGCGCACACGCACACACGCACACATGCACACATGTGCGCACGCACGCACACATACATGCAGACACACTGGAAACCCGCCACTCTGCCCAGAGGCCGCCGCCGAGCGGAGGCTCCTGCGGAAACCCGACTCCCCTCTCAGCCTCCTCCACCGGATTCAGCCCCTTTGTTCATCTTCATAAACGGAACTGGAGTTTCTCCTCCTTCCTGAAGCTCTCTGAGGGACAGGAAAGGCCTTTCCCGGCCTCTGAGAGGGGCACGGCCCTCCCGGGGTTAAACTTTCCTCCGCCTTTACCCACGACGTGTCTTTACCGCCTTTAAATCCTGCACGTGCCTGGCCGCACCTTCCGGAGCGTTCTAACATTATTCTACATGTACCCCGGGCCGCTGCATCACGTCTCTCACCCGTGAAACGGCAAGCTTTCACGAGGCCCCGCGGCCACTTAGAAACACGCTTCGCTGCGAAGGCACAGACGGCCGCAGCCTCGCAAACCTGGAACCTCTGTTCCACCAGCCCGGAAGAACTCCCCTGAGAAGAACAGGCGGGGCGTCGGTTCGATTCCCCAAGAGGTAAAATGCACCTGCACCCTCGGTCTGTGCTGAGAGCAGATACTTTAACACGGTTTTCGGGGGGAGAAGGAGCAAAGCGCTCTATGAAGTGCAAGGGAGAGAGAGAGAGAGAGAGAGAGAGACAGAGAGAGACAGAGAGACAGAGACAGAGAGAGAGGGAGATCAAAGACGCACTCTGGCCACCGTGCACCCGGGATTCTGCGGTAGAGGAGGACAGACCCTGCTCTTGTCTGCCGCGTTGCCTGGCCTCCAATTACCAGTTTACCTTCTGCCCTGCCACTCGGCCCCTCTGAAAGGAGCATTTGTCTCCTCTGCCCGGCTATGCGGCGGCTGACTGGGAGGAAGCCCTGCAGAGCGTCGGGTGGGGCCGAAGACATTATGTCCCGTCCATCTTTCTGCCAACCGGGCAGAAAGGAACGTTCTTGACTATTTTCTTTTTTCCTCCCTAAATATACATTATATATTGTTTGGGACCGCATCAGGAGTGATTATTTTTGAAAGCAGCCAGTTCTCCCTGCTGGGACGCTTCATAGCGATTTGCCGTCATACTTCCTTTGTGCCGCAGCTCGGGTGGAAAGCTCCCCGAAAACAGCTGTCTGTGCGTCCTGCGCTACTTTAATAAGCGGCCGCCGGGCAGGAGACGCGCGGCAGTGATGTCCGAGGCTTTGTGGCTCTGCCTTCAATTAAGGGAAACGTCCACTGTGAGGTCACTAGCAGGCACAGGACTTCAGACACAAGCAGAGGCAGAGACGACATGAGATGAAAAGCGTTTTCAGCCTTGGATTAAAGGATGCAGGGGTCTGAGCGTGCCACGGCGTGTTTGCACACGTGTCGCCTGGAATCCGAGCGGGAACGAGGGGAGAGCTCATAATGGGCTGGTACAGGGGTATAGAGATCCAGCCGGGCAGGGGTTCTGGGGGTCTGGGGGGAAACGGGGATCCGTTCCCAGCTTCGGGGGTCGGGGGCGCTGGGGAGAGGAGTCGGCCCCGGGAGAGACGGGGCGGGCGTGGGGGGAACCAGAGGGCAGGGCCAGGTCGGGGTGGCCACACTGGACCTCCGTTTGGTGGGCATCGCTGGGTGACTAGTGGTGTCTTTGGGCTGGAGAGCCATGGATGCGTCTCAGCAACACTGATAAAGAAAAATCTGGGGCATAAATGCCCAATTTTCTGCTCTTTCCATTTTAAATAAGTTTCCTATGTTTATTAGCAAATGAAATATAAATTTTTTTCTAGTGGTCATTTCCCTCTGTTTCCAGCTGGGGCTGTGGCATGCTAACCTTGGGTTATGATGCTTCTGCACGGGGATGGGAGACGGTCACCCTGTGGCTTCCCTCTGCGTTTCTTTCAGTAGCAGATCCCACCCTCCCCTCCCCCGACCTTGGTAGGCAGAGCCAGGTGAGGGCACACAGGTGAGGGCACACAGGTGAGAGCACGCAGGTGAGCACACAAGGATGAGCGCACGCAGGTGAGGGCACACAGGTGAGCACACAAGGATGAGCGCACCCAGGTAAGGGCACACAGGTGAGCACACACACGTGAGGGCATGCAGGTGAGGGCACGCAAGTGAGAGCACACGCTGCCTCCTTTAGAGCTGGCGCCTTCTCCAGACACCTCTTCCTCCTCCTCCCATGGGCTGGGTCATGGGTTTAGAGGGAGCCCGAGTTGACCCTGCAGAGCAGAGAAAACATCCTGAGGAGGTGAGACGACAAGAGGAAAGACCAGAGGTCCCCGGGTGACCCCGTGGAGCAGAGCTGCCTGCCCTCTCTGCACGGTCTCTCCAGAGGGACGGGGACATCTCTCCCCCGAGAGCTTCCATGTTCATCTGGCCATTGCTCTCCATGACGGGGTGGCCACCCGAGCCAGGTCACCTTTGATAGGAGATTCTGAGACAGCCAACGTACCGGATAGGACCAGAATAAATGACACGTCAGAGAAAGTTCTATCACTCAGCTTGTAATCCTTAAGAATTCTTCCAGACTTAACTGCGTACGGCTCTGTCTTCTAATTTCATACGTTTGGGGAAGGGAAGGTTGAGGAGTCTCTCGGTGTTAAATCTTTCACCACGGGCTTCAAAGGAGCACAACATTTGTTAAGATAAATAGCATATTCTTGGTATAAAAAAGCAGGTATGTTTATAAAGGAGACATATGGGGATAACTTTTGTCTTTAAAATAAACCCATGAACCGTTAACAAAAAAGATAATGCTGTCCTCATTGATATTTCATGTTGGCTTTGAATTTCCAAGAAATGACTGAAGCTAAAGGATAATAATAATCTTACAATGCATTTTTTTTTTCTAGTAGAAGGAGAAAAATGGTAGTGCATAGACAGGGCAGAAATAAAACTAGAAGTGAAAACAAAAAAACCAAACGCAATCAATGTTCACAATAGCACAGCAAGACGCATGAGTAGAGCCCGAACTGGATACTCCCCAGGTGCACCGGGCAAGCTCCCCGCTTTTGTGGGTGGGGGTGCACCCCTCCATTCGATTTGGGGGAGGCTGGCACCTTGTGTTTGCATCAGATATTTATGGACCAAGAGGCGGCAGGCTTACTATTAGGAAAGAAGGAGACGGAAACGAGAAACCTGCACTATTGCCGCCTTTCCGATGTGACTTCAACCTGGTGGGTGTCTCCAGCAACCTTTGGATTTGAATTCATTTCTTGAATTACCTCTGATTCTGTCCTTCAAGCTTCCTTGCTAGCATTTATCTCCTTTCCATTATGCTTGAAATTACTGTTCCAAACCGTCTGTGCCTTCTCCTCTCTCTGCCGGCCTTTTGTCAAGCTCTTACCATTCCGGAGTTCAGCGTTCTGGAGTTTAATCCCATCCCCCTCGGCGCTGGTCCTTCCATTGGGCGTTTCCTTGTTTCTCTTTGTTCGCCACAATGTAGCTGCTTTTCAACACAAATCACAACAGTGATTGTTTTCAAACCGTTTTCAATTTCTTTGCAAAGGAAAATGTCAGGAAAATACCGTATCGTTTCATTTCGGCTAAAATAAGCACGTATGTCGTCTGCTGTCTCCCCCATTTCTACCAACCTCATAATTCCATCAGGACGGGAAATCACGTTTGTCTGATGTGATTTGTACCATCAGCGCCCGTAAATGTCACAGAGCTGCTCCCTGTTTCCCAGCCGGCCTGCGGTCAGGAGCCGAGTGCCCAACCTGGGGTGCCGGGCACCCTGAACCCCAGGGTGGTTCTCGCAGAGCCCCCCCCCCCCCAGTGCTCTGGGGGTCACAGAGCACCCACTTGATAAAACACCGCCAAGGGGCCAAGAAGTGTCAAGCAAAATGCACGTCGGTCCCAGTTTTCTGTCTTGCAGGCTCGGTGGGCTGTGGGCTGTGGTGTGAGAGAGCCCAGGACATGTCCTCATAGTTTGGGGCGGGGACATGGTTCTGGTTGCTCTCCAGCGTCCTCTTTGGAATGTGCCGGAACACTCCCTGGAATGTGGGAGTGCCTCTGGAATGCACCTGGAACGCCCCTAGTACCTCTGACCTTGGCTTTGGGGCTTCGAGAGAAAGTCGTGATCACCAGGGAAGTCTTATCTAAGGCACGTGCTGTGGTTAAGGCCAGGAGAGATCGCGTGGGGTGACTCTCTGCACTGAACTCAAGTCCACCCACCGGGCAGCGGGGGTCGGGGCAGGATCGGCCAAGTCAGGAAACGCTCCGTCCGCCTGGAGTTTCACTTCCCTCACTGTATATAGCCCTCGGGACGAAGAACATTCCGTGGCTCTGCAGACATTGCTTGCCGAGTGCTGACGATCAAAACATTTATCGAAGTCTCTGATAACTAAACATCTAAAATACAGGGATAGCCTCCTAGCTTCACTGTATAAAAGAAAAAAGAATTACGGTGTGGTAAATGATTATAATGGAATGGGAAAAAACAAGGAAAAAAGAAAAAGATGCTAAAATACCAAAGTCGAGGCATTCGGCTTAGAGATGGCTGTAGAATAAATCTCTTAAGGTGGTTCTGTGGCCCTGGTTCATACTGGGCCTTAAAATAAACTACCGTGTTTCCATGAAAATAAGACAGGGTCTTATATTTATTTTTCCTCAAGAAGACACCCTAGGGCTTCTTTGCATGGGGTGTATTATTTTTTTTTCTAAGTACAGTACAACAATGTACATTTATTCAAAAATAGTTAAGTCATCTTCTTCCGGAACATCATCATCACTCTCCAAACTCCGAATTCCATCCTGAATGTCTTGCGACTCGATTTCCTTTAGAACCACTGGCCCCAATCTCTCTCATGTGGAGCCACAGAGCTCTCACGGGGCAGATGAGAAGGGCTGCCCGTCTTCTTTCCCGCTCCGCGACGACATGCATGGGTTGTGCAGATGCGCTGCGTAGCCACGCCCGTCACTAGGTCTTATTTTCGGGGTGGGGCTTCTATTGTGCAAATGCTTAGAAATCCTGCTAGGGCTTATTTTATGGGTAGGTCTTATTTTGGGGGAAACACAGTACCTTCCTAAAAGTCAGTGCATAGGGAGTGAAACATTGCTAAGAGGGACCCCATATTTAAGTTCATTGTTACTCCTTTGCTGCATATGTTTTTGTTGAATTGGGTTGGAATAAGGGTGTTCTTTTTACAGGAGAGAAAGTGAATTCTGCACATGGGCTTCTCTGAGGCACTGTCCGGTGCAGCCTGGCTGCTGCGGCTGGACGAAGGAGAGCGGTGGGGGCGCCTGGCCGTGCGGAACAGCATGTGCTCGGGGAAGGGACATGTCCACATGTGGGGCCGTGAGTCACAGGCAGAAGGAGCCGAGGGAAATTGTGGGGCAAGGGGACCTGGGGAGGGACAGAGGGAGTCCCGGAACGGTTGTGCCGGGTGGATGCCCGACCACACGTGGCTTTTCTTCCAAAGGGCAGCATTCCTTTCCATCTGTCCCATGGAAAAAGCATACAACTCCGAATGGAAAAATGCAGGCAGACCACGCAGCACCGTTCTTAGGAAACCACAGCTCAACTCCAGCCCCAAGTGCCTTATTCTTTTTTTTGGAGACAGAGTCTCACTCTGTTGCCCGGGCTAGAGTGCCATGGCGTCAGCCTAGTTCACAGCAACCTCAAACTCCTGAGCTCAAGCGATCCTCTTGCCTCAGCCTCCCGAATAGCTGGGACTACAGGTGTGTGCCACCATGCCCGGCTATTTTTTTCTGTATATTTTTAGTTGGCCAATTAATTTCTTTTTATATTTTTAGTAGAGACAGGGTCTTGCTCTTGCTCAGGCTGGTTTCAAACTCCTGACCTTGAGCGATCCTCCCGCCTTGGCCTCCCAGAGTGCTAGGATGACAGGCGTGAGCCACCGCGCCCGGCCTCAATGCATTATTCTTAACTCAGCACGGAGGGTTTTCCCCCTTGCTGCCTTCACTTCGCCTGGTGAGTAACGAGGGGTGGCCGTGCTGTGGGGGCCATGCCCGGTGTCCTTCCAGGCTCTAGGCTGGCCAGGGTGAGGTTCCTGAACCTCCGTGCATCCTTTCCTCATCACGTTCAGGTTGAGATGGGCGCATGCGGCTATGGATTGTTAAGCTCCTTCTGGCTCTGAAATTCCAACAGTTTTTTTTTCTCCAGGGAACTAAGGGTTCCTGGCGAATCTCGGAATAATTCCGGAGTGGCCCAGGGTGTTCCACTCCCAGCCCCAGGTTCAACCTAAGAGCAGACCTCTATCCCCACCCTGTTCCCAGCCCGAGATGACAGACAGGCACCGCACAGGGGGCCAGGTGCTACAACATCAAGCGGCGGTAGAACGGGAATTCAGGATTCTAGTCCAAGTGGAAAACGGTCACTTCTGCACAGCCCCTGAAAATGTCCTCTTCCAACGACACTCAACATTTTTAAAAATTCCGTGAACTTTCACTATTTCTAAAAATACCGCCGCAGCTTCACCGCTAAAGAGGAGTTCTCTTCCAACGATGAGTCAGATGCCTTTTGCTCCGAGGGCTGTGCATTCCTGAGGAGCCAAGCTGCTTCTCAAACGGACTTATTTGCGGTGAAGATATTTTTCCATGTTGCCGCCCCGGCAGAGGTCATTTCTAAGAAATTTCTGATTTCCCTGGAGTAAAATGAATGCTTCAAAGTCCAAAAGGAATTTTTTTTTTTTTTTTTTACTCCAGAGCGCCTTCTAACTCCTTCTTAAAACTGGCTTTTTGCCTTTGAGATCGAATTTCATTCTAGCCCATCTCAAATCTTTCTCCACCTCCCCCACTTCTACTCATGCTGTTCTAACTGATGCAAACTTTGAGTAACGGCACAAAACCACGAGACTCATGTTTATCCTCTTAAAACACTTCTAAATTCTGCTGTTTCCATTTCTTCATATCCCACCGGCTGCAGTATAATTTTTCTCAAAAAAAAAAAGAAGTCTGCCCTCAAACACCACAAAGATATGTGCTTACATTTATCATTATTATTAATTTCCTTCTTGCACTGATGAATGTTTCTCCGTGCCAAGGAGGGCCGTGGTCCAGACTCCCGGCTTGTGGACAGAGAGCCTGCGACAGGTCACATTCCCAGTTTCTGTCATCCGCACCCGGCCGGTTGGGCAGGTTGGGATGAAACAACTTTGGGTTTATAGTCTTTTGGGAATCTGAAGACGGTTAGCGACGCCTTTTAGATCAGAATGCGAAATGCCATGAAAAGCAGTAACCACGAGCAAGTCGCAGTGATCGCAGGAATAAACGCACGTGAAGACGTTCTTCTCATTTCCGAAGGATTATTTAATAATTTAGTTCCCAGCTGGTTGGCGAACCTGGACCAGTGAGACCTCAGACCCATTTTAGAAGCAGCTGGGGGCATAAATGATACATGTGTACGAACAAAAAAATAAACGACTCTGCGTCCTTTTTTTTTTTTTTTCTCGCACCACTTTTGCCGCAAGACGGGATCCGCCCGAGCGCCATAAACAAATGCAAAATAAGTTAAAGGGATTGTTTACTTGGAGACACTCAGTGGCTCTTCCGGCTTGCTGGTTTATTTCTCTCTCTCTCTCGCCCTGGCATGAGCATGACCTTCATCCTCCATCCCTCACAGCCCAAGTTAACTAAAGGGAAAAATGATAATAAACAAAACAAAAAGACGGTTCTAGAAAAATCTGCCCGATCGTGTGTAAGCGTGGGAGCAGCCGTGGGGTGCAGACACCCCTCGGAGAGCCCCACTTTTGGTCTTCCCTGTCAGAGTTCTGGGAGAAGGGTCTGTGCCCTTCGCCTGGGCTTTCTGGGGTGTGGTTTTCCCATCTTGGGAAGGAAGTTGGAGCTTGTGGCTTCCCCCATGCTGTGTTCCGATCCCAAGTACGGGCGCTCACTCACGGAAAGCCTGTTTTTCTTTGATTTCTCCGTTCGGAAATTTGTGTCCTTAAATCATCCTTTGGGCTTCTCTTTTATTTCCCCTCCTTAGGTGGGCCGACGTTTGGAATGTGCAAGTGTATCATAAGAACAGGCAGACGGGTGAATATGTGCCTTAATTTGTTTTTGTTTTCTTATTTTTTTTGAGACAGAGTCTCACTCTGTCACCCAGGCTAGAGTGCCGTGGCGTCAGCCTAGCTCACAGCAACCTCAAACTCCTGGGCTCAAGCGATCCTCCTGCCTCAGCCTCCCGAGTAGCTGGGACTAAAGGCATGTGCCACCACGCCCCGCTAATATATATATATATATATATATATTTAATTGTCCAGCTAATTTCTATTTTTTTTAGTAGAGACGGGGGTCTCACTCTTGTTCAGGCTGGTCTCGAACTCCTGACCTCGAGCGATCCTCCCGCCTCGGCCTCCCGGAGTGCCGGGATGACAGGCGAGAGCCGCTCCACGCCCGGCCTGATTTGTTTTTACTTTTGGCATACAGAATTTATTTTCTTCTGAATACAAATGATTCCTTCGCTCCACCTTGTGAGCCACTTGGTGTGTGGAATCAGGATGATATTCCATCTATTTATAGGCAGCGGGAGGAGAAGGTTAGGATGAAGGCAGGTGCTCGGGTCGCAGTTTGTCCCTCGGGAGAGCCGGAGCCGGGAGCCCCGCGACAGCAGAACGCGCGTGGCAAATGCAAATGACCGGCGTCTGCCCGTGATTTCTACAGCGGTCACAGAAATCAAGTGGCAGGGATTTTAAGCGGTGACCATTTCTAAGCAGTGGCTCTATCACTAATGACTGTGGCTTTATCGCTTTGTGATAAAATTCCATCACGGTGCTGATGTGACTTTTTGGGGACATTCACTTCCCAGGTGGCCCCCGTAACTCACGGACCTCAGCAGCCTCCCGCTGGGGGTGACGCCAGGCTCCCCGGGACCTCTGTGCTCCTTCCCCTGGGGAGACAGGACCGGCCCATGACACATGGAGTGGGGTCGCCGTGACGCCAGTGACATCATCACACCCACTCAAGGTCAGACCCGCCCAGGCATCCAATCCAACCACAGTGCTGAGGGCCTGGAAGAGGGTTTGGTAAGCGCAAATCGGGAAGTGACTTTGTGGCACCAGGAGGGACAATGAGCCCTCCCTCTCTTTCTTTGACGAACAGTCCTCCCTCGCCGTGGTGTCCTTGGCCATCGGACGGACCAGTTTATCCTCACGGGAAAGACAGATGGACTAAGAACACGACAGCAGACACATTCCCGAGGCCAGAGGGAGAGGACACCGTGCCACCTGGCCAGGGCTACGGGGCAGGGTTTGGGATTCACGGGGCAGACTCCCCCCTGGTCCCTGCCACACGCTTCCTTCTGAAGCACTTCACCGTCTCTCAGAGGTTTTCCAGCTCGCCTCTCCCTGTGGGTTCCAAGATAACAGCAGGAAGCTCTATTTTAAAAAATAACCAACCGTTACAGTTTAAGAGTGATTAAAAACACCATCACCATAACCCAGGCTCTCCCCAGACGTAGCTCCGAGTCCCTCGTGGAAGTTAAGATAGACCTGTTTTTTCCGGCCGCAGGGTCTCGAGAGCTGTTCCTCTCTCTTGCTCCCCTCCCCTGGCTCGTACCTGGAGCCCCGGCCCACGGGCAGGGCCCTCCCCCCGCGCCGGTCCAGCCTGCATCCCGGAGAAAGCCTCGGCGGGCAACCGGGGAGGATGCTCAAAAGCTAAAATCGTGAATGCGGAAAACACAGGCGAACAGGAAAACCATCGCTGCCTATTCCTTACTCATAGCAGACGTAGCTGGATCTTCAGGGCGTGTGAATCGGGTGCGCAGAAGAGTGAGTTGGAGACGGTCCCCTCTGCTCAGTCACTCCTGATCGTGCATAACCGAGGCTCCAGCTCCAAGCTCCTCCCGCACGGGACCCGGTGGCCCGGGCGTTTAGGGAAGTCGGCGTTTGCCCAAGACTTCACTGGCTTTCAGTGTCAACGACGTCTTAAGGACCTATTTGTCCCGAAGGGTATCGTTTAAAAGGCAGGAGTGCCTAGCTTAGCCCTCGGTGGGAAGGTTAACCTCGCACGTCTGACTTGCCGCGCTCAACGCTTGCCCGCCGCCTTTGTGCAGGGAATTCTTGTCAAGCCCCGAGTCCAGGGCGTGAGCCGGACGCTGCCTCTCCACCGCTGCCTCTCCACCGGCCGGCCGGCCGCGGGCCGCGGGTGGTGCACCTGAGCGCGGTGACGACAGGCCGCGCCGGCCCCTTCACGCCCCGGGGGACAGCCCAGCAGCCTGTCTGCGGGAGCATGGGGTCGGAAGGCAGAAGACTGGGCTCACGAGTCCCACCGTGAGCTCGGGCTTTAACACCCTAGCTGGAGAGATCAATCGGTCCTCCCTTAATCGTGCGCTGTTACGTGTTAGGGACACAGTCCACTGGCTTCAGTTAGTGCTCAGGCTCCGCGAAGACAGTCAGACTGTTTTGCTTCCTCTACTAGATTTTCGATGCATTTACCAAACAGCTACGTGTCACGTAAACATGACCCCGAGTCAGTAAACGCGCCAGTACATTCTGTTGCTCGGGAAAGAGGTCTACACGGGCGTGACGCGAAGCCATCCGTTTTTGGTTCGGAAATACGCAGGGACATCATCAAGCTCGCTGCTCCCAAAGTGACAATCCTCTTCCAAAGAGTTCCACCCCTGTGGTGACCTAGGGTGCCAGTCTGCCCCCTCCTCCACCTGCATCCTTTAAAACATCCGGATGGAGCGATTGGGACACCCCTCTAAGCCTGTCTACTCCCTCGTGACGCGTCCTCCTGTCCTCTCTGATACTAGCTGTGCAAATGAGTTTCCGGACCCCTTCCCCGCGACGGCTAATTCCTGAGCAGAAGCCCGTGTGTTGACAGTTGCTACCGGGTGGCACCTGGGATATTCGGGACAGGATGCTTCATGCAACTGCAGATATAAATCCCTGCACATAAAAAGCGTACGCTCATCCATGTGTAAGAGCCCCCACTCTAGGCGACCTGACCTTGTCAAGCGGTAGAGACAGCTACGGGTTTCTATTTCTTCCCACGGACTCCGAGTTGACTCTTGTTTGAGGCAGCACCACTCTCAGCCTTTATTTTTAAATTCTCTTCCTCCAGATCTCTCTCTGTCTCTGTCCCTTGAATGCACACAGGTGAGGGGGCAGCTGCCCCTCCCCACTGTGCAAAGTGCACCTGCTGTTCCCTCTTCTCTGCTTCCATGGGCGGCTGCTCGCAGGGTGTGGTCACCCACGCTTAATTATGTTCTTAGTGTGAAGAAGGGATTTGCATCCTATCCACAGGAATAGTGTGTGCTCGTGCACATGTGTGTATATGTGTGCACATATGTGTGCATGTGTATGTATGTGTGTATGTTTGCATGCGTGCCTATGCATGTATGTGTGCACGTACATTTATGTGTGTCCACGCATATGCATGCATGTGCATGTATGTGTGTGCAGCTTATACATTGTTTCTAAAGCTATTCATTTTTTCATGTGGACAATTGTTTTCCCAGATACCCTCAGGTCTCCCACTGCTCCGGACTACTATGAAACAATGAAACAACCAAGTCCCTTCCCCAAATCCATCAGCTCTGTTTGCACCTACCTTTTCTCTGTGTAAACTTAGGTTGTTCATGCATGCAGAGCATGTACCACCGTGAAAAAATAGCTTCTGTTGTAGAAGCTTAGGATGGATAAATCTTTGATGTCCACCGGTAAGCTATTCTAATCTTCAACTCCTTTAATATTCTCTTCTCTTGGAAAGCCGCACAATTGATCTAAGCATATCTTGGATTTACTACTGGAATACATTGATACGCATCTTTTTAAGGATACTTGTAATACTGTTAATGCTTTAGCACTACTGAAAACTCATTGGCAGTGTCCAAACGTGCCGTTTATTTGCATCTAGAGGCTTGCTATTTGGGTGTGGGACGTGGTGCTCCTTGTTTGGGACTTCCAGCAGAATTTCAATTACTCTCTAGGAAAAGAGCCCCTGTGATCTAATTCTGCACAAAACAGGGACCTGCTTAAGTTCGTGCCCTGAGCATTGAAGGGGTGATCCCATGTGACAGGGCAGAGAACAGACCCTCCAGCACGCTTGGGGACTATGTTGGTTGTTCTTCCCATCAGACCAGCGGCCAAACCCTGGGCCAGCAAGTCCCCGGAGCAGAAGCCCACATGGCCCCCAGCCACCCCTGAACCCCTACTTTATACCGTTTTATCTGTATGTTTCTCATAGAAACATCTGAATGTTTATCTGGATGCTCTGTAGACTGAATTTGGTCTACAGAACATGATCGAATATTCATTTCTCTGCAGGAGTATGAACTTCGCGTGAGTCAAACATGAATTCTTCCTCCTTACACCAGGAGTGCTTTGAAGATATCATACTTTATTCATTGTGTCGCGCCTTACCTTGTAATGAACTGTTTGTATGCATTATCCAAACACACAGTGAAGTTCCGAGGCCTTCATCCATTTTTTTTTTTTTTTTAATTCCAGGCCTTGAATGTAGCTCCTGCTGTGTAATCACTCATTGCATTTTGCCAAATGGAAACCGGAATCGACGCGCGTTGCTCTGTTCTCTGCTAACTCCTCTGCGTGAAATCGCTTGCATTCCTAGTCTTGTCATGCGCAGCATCTAATTCCAAATGCCTGCCCTGTGCTGCTTTGACCTCGAAGCAGCCCTGGGAGGAAGAACCTACTATTGTTCCCATTTCATGGAAGAGAAAGTAGATCCCAGGAGGTCACCTGTCCATTCGTGCAGAGCTGGGATTCCAATCCAGTCTGGGACATGGACCTAACCACCGTACACCTCACGCTTTTTTCACAATTAGGGTTTCCCTTCCTCTTTCTTTATATATCGGAGTCTCCTGGAGACAAAGGGGAAATGGTGTAGCAAAGATGACTTGACTCAGAGTCTGTAACAATCAAGGTTAAACATAGATCCACATACACATCTGTTAGGGTAATACAGAATTTCTGGTTCCTTTAAGACCCTCCAGAGACAGTTGTAAGAACAGATGAAATAACTTCTGTTGAAAACACAGAAATCCTTAGAACCAAAAACATTTCCATAAAGAAAATAAAATATGACAGGTATAGCACCTTGACCACGAAGCAGTAGCGACATAAACAATAGCAACATTTTGGCCAGCGCGGTGGCTCACGCCTGTCATCCTAGCACTCTGGGAGGCTGCGGCAGGCGGATCATTTGAGCTCAGGAGTTCAAGACCAGCCTGAGCAAGAGCGAGACCCTGTCTCTACTAAAAGTAGAAAGAAATTAAGTGGCCAACTAAAAATATATAGAAAAAATTAGCCGGGCACAGCCGTGCATGCCTGTAGTCCCAGGTACTTGGGAGGCTGAGGCAAGAGGATAGCTTGAGCCCAGGAGTTTGAGGTTGCTGTGAGCTAGGCTGATGCCACGGCACTCACTCTAGCCTGGGCAACAGAGTGAGACTCTGTCTCCAAAAAAAACAAAACAAAACAAAACAAACAAAAAAAAAACACAATAGCAACATTTCGAGACTGAAATGCTAACCATCATCTGTGTGCGATTGCATCTGCCTAAGTTCATACACTTTTTTGAATTGCTACCAACATAATTTCAAATTGACACTTTGAAACTTCAAAACTGAATTCTCTCTTGGCTTAAAAAAATTTCCACTCTTCTTACTCAAAACGAGAAGCATCACATTTGTGTCAGTTATATATTTAGGGACAAAATGTAATTTGAAAAGAAAAAAATCTAAGATGCTTTGAAAAATTATGCTCTCGTGTTGATGCGGTACGCTGTTTTGAACTTTGTATTTCCAGCACCGAATTATTTAACTTAATCCTCAATTTTAGGATTCGCACTGCCGGGCATTTCTATACTTTAACTCCCAGTGTGTTCTAGATCTGTTATTCTAATTTCTGAGCTCGTGCCTACCAAATTACTTTTCTTCACGATATTTTTACCAACATTTTAATACCTCATTAAACTTGACCTCCGAGAGAACCCCCTTCCCAGCATTTCTGCCGTATTTGTGTCTGACGATTTTCCCAGCTCCAGTCTCAGGCGAGTCCAAAGTCACCATCATAATAATCTTGTGTCCGTCAGTGCCGGTCGCTGTGCTGGGCACAGACCGGACCTGACGCTTATCTGGTTTCTAGAAACCGCAGACGAGACATTGATGCAGTCACTGGGTTACAGTCCCCTTCCCTGCGCCGTGCCGGGCTGCCTCCCTCATCGATGTCTCCTCTCTTTCCCCGTTTGGGTTCAAGGAAGCCTCACATTCTGACTCTGGGGTTTCCCTCCCAAAGCTAATGACCCTCACCAAACGCCAGGCACCATCTGGCCCTTTGCGCATTCTGACCCCTAAAGTTCTCCCGGCGCCCCCAGAGGCATGACTGACTGTCCACCTGTTTGGAGATGGGGAAACCAAGGCACGGCGAGAGCTGCCAGCTTCCCCAACCATGCAGCTGGTAAGCAGCAGAGCAAGACAGAGCCCAGGGACCACAGACCCTCGAGGAGGTGGCCGCGGTGGCAGCTTCCGCACAGCGGCGTGTGTGTGTGTGTATGTGTGTGTGTGTGTGTGTGTGTGTGTGTTGGCCGTTCGCGGTTTGCTGTGCGTTAGGTGTCCAGCCTGTTTCACGAGAGGCTCAAAGTCCCTTAACCAGGCTACCGGTCCTGATGTCTGCCAGGTCAGGTGTGGTCCTGGTGTGTCTCTGAGCTGCTTTAAACCTCAGCATACAATTTCGCTATGACAATTATTATTATACAGCCATGTCGAAGCAAAGGCACCAAGACATGGCTCTTCACATTTGTTATTACTATACATCAAAGACCTGGCGTTTTGCATCTACGTTCATTGAATGCTCCCATAAACATTTGTAGATTAGATCACCGGATCTTCGTGGAAGTTGATCCTGATTAAACAGCAGAGTGTTATAAGAGAAATGGTGTCATTTCTAAGCATTATTTTCTATTCAGAAAAAAAAAAAAGAGAGAGAGAAACAGGTGTAAATTTGGTCAACAGACATAATGAAATGATATGTTTTCTTTTTACCAACCGGATGACACTTGAACTATGAAACCCTCGAGGCGGCGCGCGTTTGTGCAAACACGTGAGTGAGATGTTTGCTCTCTGGTTGCATAAAAGGTCTCCTTACCCCTACGATCCCAGCGCCTCTCTCTCGGGCTCTCCGGCTGTGGGCTGCAGGGGGTCGCAGAACCCGAGCTCATGCACCTGTGCTCCCACTCGGAGGAAAGCTCAGATCGGGTCAGATCGAAGGCCCCAGTAAGTTCTCAGGGGAGAGCCGAGGAGAACCGGTCCCTGTGCAGGGGTCCTCTGGCTCCAGGGAAGCCCGCCCACCCTGCCCATCATCCCTCCTTGGTCCTCTAGCTCAGTCAGGGCTGCGTTCCACCGTCAGGACCTAATGGCGTGGCAGTTTTCCCAAACTTGCCAGAACTTCCTGGAATACACTTCAAGAAAGCTGTCGCTCTGCTTCTTGTCAGTGTGCATTCACTGGAGGCTTTTGTGCCGGAGCTGGAACTCCTGAGTCACACTTGCTGGCCAGATGGGGGAGGGGATGTCGCAGGAGGAGAGGGCCCTGTGGCTGCCCAGCACTTCCTAGAACTGCGCTTTAAGCCAGACGCAGGTGCTGCTGTCGGGGCGACCCCAGGCTGAACCCACCCTAGCTTATCCGATGAGCTCACGTGCACCTGGGCCTCTCGAACTAGGTGGCCTGCGAGATGCAGCTCACTTCCCCAGACAGCTCAGGGTGGGGGGGCGGCAGGGGGATGCCGTCTCTTGCAGACACCAGGACACCGGAGATGTGGAGCTGAAGGCATGCATGAAGCTTCCAAGATATGCATGTAGCTTTAAAGTGGTCGTGGGGTAGAGGGGGGAGTCACAGGTCCTTTGAGATCCCAGGGAACCTGTATGTTCTCTGCCGGCTTCCCCACACAGAGCATTCTGGAAATCAAGCCACAGCACATGCAGTCCCTCCGGTGCCCAGTGCCCTGGCTGGCTGTGGGGCTCAGGGGGTCCTTTGTGGGGTTCTGGGGGAGACCCTCAGAGAGGAGATAGAAATCACGTGTGTCGGTTATCCACGGGAGGCTGTGCAGCCTGAGGCCCCTCGTGGTGGGGATGTGAGCAAGCCGGGAGTGCATCCGTGGGCACCGTCGTGACAGGCTGCCCGCCCAGCCTGCACCCCCCGCCTAGCATGTCCCAGTCATGAAAAATACTCTAAGACTTTAATTGTGAGCGATTACCTAGTATTTTATCTTAACAATATGCCAAAATCTTTGTTGTTCTCTTCGTGGCGAACAGTTCCGTGTAACTAGAGCAAACGCTGGCCGCAAACCTTCACAGGTGCCTCCTGTTAACGTGATTTATTACGACACAGTCCCAGAGATGGAGTGACAAAGGCAAGAGGCTTGGTTCCCCTAAAGTCCACTGTGACGAACGGAAACATCACTTCCTTGGTATTTTGTACCAACTTAGACTTTTACCAGGAGTAAATGAGAGTGTCTACCAGAAATTCTAGCAGGAATGGGGAGCTTTATTAAAAGGGAGGAGGGAAATAGAAAGGAAAGAAAAAGTATTGGAAAATTTGACAGGCACGAAATAATATCTCAGTGTTCTAAGGACCTGAGTTTCTTTTTCTCACTGCTGAGGTCGAGGAATTTCTCATTTGCTTCTCAGCCTCTGCTCTTCTTTCTTGTTCCCTGGGCAATTTTTTTTTTTCCAGCTGTTTTTCCACTGGAAATAATTCGCCTGTGATCTTTGTGGCATAGACATAGTTCCCTGGTTTCTGATACACGTTTCGGCTGCTGGACGATAATGTTGTTTTGACGCAAGCGTTTGACTTTATCCAGCTGCGTGAGGTCCCAGGATGGCGCGGGGTGGGGTGGGGTGGGGTTGGGGGGCCTGCATCTGGGCCGTGCCATCGTGTCGCAGAGGCTGTCCGGGGGTCCATGTGTCACCAGTGTCACCACCGAGGCAGGGCCAGCACTAAGCCAAGCCACAGACAGGGAAAGGCTGGTGTTCCTGCCATCTCGCTGCCCACGCTGAGCAGTAACCCAACATCTGCGTCGTGTTTTATCATTCCTTCCACCGATTATCTGCCTGGAGAGTTCTTTCCTCTTCTTGACACCCAGTTTGTTTCTAAATTTAAAAAATTGCTGTTATTGGGCCGGGCGCGGTGGCTCACGCCTGTCATCCTAGCACTCTGGGAGGCCGAGGCAGGTGGATCGCTCAAGGTCAGGAGTTCAAAACCAGCCTGAGCAAGAACAAGACCCCCGTCTCTACTAACAATAGAAAGATATTAATTGGCCAACTAAAAACATATATAGAAAAAATTAGCCGGGCATGGTGGCGCATGCCTGTAGTCCCAGCTACTCGGGAGGCTGAGGCAGGAGGATCGCCTGAGCCCAGGAGTTTGAGGTTGCTGTGAGCTAGGCTGACGCCACGGCACTCACTCTAGCCTGGGCAACAGGGTGAGACTCTGACTCAAAAAAAAAAAATTGCTGTTATTGCTAATGTTTCAGTTTTTCTATATTTTCCATTTAATTCTTCTTCAGTTAATTGTTGCCTACGGTATGAATTAAAGATGTTAACTGGTTTTTCCCCCCCAACTAGATCTACAATTCTTTCAGCGTCATTTATTGAATTAATTGTCCTTTTCGTGTTACTAAGTTTTTCTCCATTAACGTTTGCTTTTGGGAAAATCAATCTTTCCCAGTGAATAAGCCCTTTACGCTTCTGCCAATATCGCAGAATTTTTATTCTCGTAGATCGAGCAGGGCTGCATTCACTTCATTCCTGACTCATAATTCCCCCCTCCTTTTTTTTTTTTTTTAATTATTCTTCGGAAAGTTGTGTTTCCCCTGTGAGTCATTTCATCATTTGTGGGACTGCGGCCCCGCCCCCGGATGGCAGAGGAGGGTGCTGACCACATGCCCACATGCGGACCTGGTAACGGAGTGAGGCTCTTTGCGGGAAGAGGCCGCAGTCCTGGCTGTGGGTTAGACCTGGGCTGGAGCCACAGGGGGAGTGAAGTTGCTGGGGCCGAGGATCAAGGATTCCTCCAGATGGGCGGCCCCCTGCCTGGTGGGTCCGGGAAAACCGTCATCTTTTTTTCTTTGTGTGATTTATCCATCAGGTACGATTTGGTTCCATTCAGAGATGAGAAACCAGCAGTCATAGCAGCCTGGTTATTTTATTTTATTTTATTTTATTTTATTTTATTTTATTTTTGAGACAGAGTCTTGCTTTGTTGCCCGGGCTAGAGTGAGTGCCGTGGCGTCAGCCTAGCTCACAGCAACCTCAGACTCCTGGGCTCAAGCGATCCTCCTGCCTCAGCCTCCCGAGTAGCTGGGACTACAGGCATGCGCCACCATGCCCGGCTAATTTTTTCTATATATGTTTTTAGTTGGCCAATTAATTTCTTTCTATTTATAGTAGAGACGGGGTCTCGCTCTTGCTCAGGCTGGTTTTGAACTCCTAACCTCGAGCAATCCACCTGCCTCAGCCTCCCAGAGTGCTAGGATGACAGGTGTGAGCCACCGTCCCGGGCCCAGCCTGGTTATTTTATGCTTGCAAGACCTTTGTATAATCCTAACATACTCGATATATCATTTATAACCTGGGGCATATTAGGTCAGAAACGGCCTGTAAATAACCAAGAAAATGTTACAGAAATAACAAGAAAACTTTTAACAAAAATAACATGAGAAAATTACAAGAAAATGTTTCCAGGCCGGGCGGGGTGGCTCACACCTATAATCCCAGCACTCTGGGAGGCCGAGGTAGGAGGATCTTTCAAGGTGAGGAGTTCAAAACCAGCCTGAGCAAGAGCAAGACCCCTGTCTCCACTAAACATAGAAACAAATTAATTGGCCAGCTAAAAACATATATAGAAAAAATTAGCCAGGCATGGTGGCTCATGCCTGTAGTCCCGGCTACTTGGGAGGCTGAGGCAGGAGGATGGCTTGAGCCCAGGAATCTGAGGTTGCTGTGAGCTAGGCTGACGCCTCGGCACTCACTCTAGCCTGGGCAACAGACTGAAACTCTGTCTCAAAAAAAAAAAAAAAATTAAAAAACAAAGAAAAGAAAATGTTTCCAAATTCAATAACACTTGACTCTGTCATATCCAACATGTTATAACATGCCATTGCTGGTGCTGGGTGTGGAATGTGCATGCGTGTTTTCCAGACATTGGGTGTCACATGGGAGAGTGGTCTTCCCAGGGAGGAAATTGTGTCTGAGCAAAGGTGTCAAGTGGCTTTTTGGAGGAAGATCTGGTGAAAAGGAAAAAAAAAAACATTAAACACACGAACCCAGCCTTTTGGATTCCAAATCCGAGAGTTTCCCGACTGCACAAGCTACGCCGGATTTCACGTTCGGAACTCTCATTTTGGATTCCGCATGGGAAGAAACCAGCCCGAGTGGGAAGGCAGAGGCTATATATACTAGGCAGTGTGTGTACATATCATGCATGTATAAAGAGCCACACACCACAAACAATACGTTTATAAATACGGGCAATTAGCTGCACTTAGAAGATAGAAATGTTCTATGTAAAAAGAACAGCTTATTTCTGGCAAAAACAGAGAGAGAGAAAGAAACAACGTGATATTTACGCAGCAACTGCGCTGTGTGATTGAAATCTATTGAAATAATAATTTTAAGATCGTCTCATGTCTTAAAGTGTAAAAGGGAATCTTCTCGTTACGTGAGTTCTTAATTCTCAAATTGACCTTGAACTCCCGGGGGGGGGGGGGAAAGAAGGTGAGTTTACTTACCTCGAAATTTCCTAAGTTTGCAATCAGTAAAAGTAATGTCGATTAAAATTTAAAAAAAATAAATGCATGTTCTAATCGAGACTTTTATGATGTCCTTGGGTCCAACTGAAATTGGCTCCTTTTGCTCTCCCAAGTGGACGCAAACAGGCGAGCGTGTGAAGTCCTGCCGTGACGGGGGCTGTGTGCCGTGCACACACTGGGGCACCTATGGGGAAGGGCCCCCCCCCCCAGCCTGCATTTGCAGGATGAGTTGCAGGAGCAGAGAGGTGGGTCGACTAGTTCTAGTCCAAGCAGCAAGTCCAGCGAGGCTTGTGCAAGAGGGTTAATTCTACTGTGAAGCCTCACCGCGTCTGCCTCCTTCTGCCTGTAGCCGTGAAGCTTCCAACTTTTCAAAAACCCGGCACTCCACATTCCGTGTATCCTGAAACTAAATCAGTTTGGGGCTAAACATATTTTCAAATGTCAGCGTACTTATTTGGTCCACGGGATGAGAAATGCAAGAATCTCGGGAAATGCCATGTTTAGTTTGGATCCCGTCCCGGTATGTGGAAGGGAACAAACGCTAAATCCTCCTGGGGTGTTGTGGAGATTAAAAGAGAAAGTGTGAGTAAAAGCAATTGGAAAACTCTCCTGCGCTGCTGTGTTTGACTAAGTGGTGTGATGGTTATCATTTACCATCACCATCATTATTACGATTTTCAGAGTGTGTCACAACAGAGGGTAAAGAATCTAAAAAAGTATGATCTTTCTTGGAATTCCCAAACTGAAAAGCCTGCACAGATACCCCAACTAAAAAAAAATATAATTAACCCAGCCCAGAGCCAGCCCTGGCTTTGGGAGGCAGATGCTGGTGTTTGGCTGACCCTAACCCTAACCCGCCATCAGATCGGCTTTTCCCTTTCTGTGTGGGTTTGGGACCATTCAGGGTCAAAGGCCTCCCCACATACTGACCTCTGCATTCGGCACTGGGGACCGGCGTGAAGATGACACTTGAATCGCTGACTCCTGGATCCATCGAGGCAGGCTTGGAACAGACCTCCGCCCCGGCCAAGGACATCCAAAAGGACGTTGATGGATTACTACAGTGATCACTACATTTATAATAATGGGGTGTTTGTTTCTCTATTATCATGAGAGCACAGTATCATTCATGCTTAGTTCCCCTGGAAATATTTTTAAATAAAGAAGAAAGAACGCGTTGTTCCCACAAGAACGTGGACCTGAACCTGCTTTCCACGCCTTTCGTGACTTGAAAGAGCTTTGTGCATGGGCTGTTGCTGATGTCAGCCTCCTAACGTGGACAACCAAGTGGACTGGTGCCATTCTCCATTGTTAGCCCAGGACTGTCCCCATTCGGCTGTGAGAGACTCTCCTCGTTTCCTGGGGAAGTGACGACAGAGACACAGCACTGCCTGGTTTGGGAGCCCACAGGTGTGGCCGCCAGTCTTCCCCGGGACCACGTGAGTTTGTAACCGGGGGGGTTGCAGATCCCTCCCTCGTGTCGTGGGACGGCCGGGCAGGCTGGGGTTCTGCCGTCTAGACCCAAGGGGGACCCGTCCACAGTGCCACCAGCCCACCAGCCCGTCCCCAGCACAAAATGCAGGAGGAGGACACGGGACGGGTGGAGTTGGTGGAATTTGGGGTCATGCAGAGCAGAATAATTGGGACAAAGAAAACCAAAGAAAGCAAACTTCATCAGGAGAAAAAGGAGTTTGTGAGTCAGACAGAGACCCAGAATGAGTGATTTCTTTTTTTGTCTACTTATTTATTTTTTCTTAATTTGTAAATAAAAATTTAAATATTTACAGTATACAACATGATGTTTAGATACGTGTGCACATTATAGAATGGCTAAATCGAACTAATTAACATATGAATTACCTCTCAATTTATCCTTTTTTTTCTGGTGAGAAGACTTAAAATCTACTCTGTTAGCGATTTGCAAGTATACGATACATTGTTACTAACTATGGCACCAGAGCGCTCTTAAGCCTCTTCCTCCTGTCTAGCTGAAATGTTGTATCCTTTGATCAACATCTTCTCAGTCCTCCAAGAATAAGTGGTTTCTTTGACTGGAACCCATCCTTTGAGACTCGCTGCCTTGGCCGGCAAGAACGAAGGAACGAATGATGGGATACACCACTCACATCAGCAACGATGACATCCAAAGCCAACTCTAATGTAGTACAGATATTCTAAACCTGAACATTGGCAAGTACGGGGGCTCCTCTAATTCTTTCTTCTGCTCCCTTTGCCTGCACCCTGCTGTGTCCACCCAGAGTTAGAACCCTGGTTAGGTCGAGAGAGCCTGAAATTTAGATCTCAAAATCCTAATTTCAAGTTCTGGCTTCAGGTTTTGCAACCACAAGCAACCCCATAACTTTTCAGAGTCACACTTCCCCTCGTCTACGAAATTAGAGTTAATAATAAACACCTTGTACCTCCCAGAGCTTTATGAGGATCATATACAAATGTGTGTGTGTGTGAGAGAGAGTGTCTTATAAACCCTGTGAAACCATTTAAATGCTAATTATATTAACAACCAGCAGACACGTAAGAGAAGCCTTACAGTTTTCGAGGCAATCTGAGGGCTTCAGAGTGATTTAAGGGCTGGATTAGTCAGCCCAGATTAAAGAAAGAGGCGGTGTAAATAAGGCAAGCGTCACGACATCTAAAACATAAGCCTGCGCAGGATGGATACAAATCGTTATTGACTTTCATAACATCTTAATTTCTAGATTTACTCTTTAAAACCTTGAGCCTGGGGTTCTGAGCTGGTTTGCGTTCATGGCTGGACAGGGCAGCCAGCTCCCATAGTTCAAGTGCTGTAATTATGGCCCGGGAACTTCGGCCATCGAATGCCATAGGAATCCTAAAAAATGTTCCCCTTGTTCCTAAGCCCACAACCCCACCCGGATGGTGGTCATGGGGAGAAGCCATGCAAATGACATTCACGGCGCCTTCAGATTTGTTCCCAGCCAGACAGGCTAACTTCCTGATTCTGGGAACTGTAGCAATTCGTATCACCCGAGTGAGATACACTAGCATTTTACTTAGAACACCAGACACAATCTTACCATCATAACCCCAAGGGCATAGAAAACGACATTAATCTAGCTGAGTGTGTCATTCTAAGCATGGTTTCTAAGAACTTTCTGTGTTAGAGGATCTTTCTCCTCTGGGACGGACTGTACACGAGTGTGGCTGTTCTAAACTGGAGGAATTCATCTCCTTTGCTACATAGAAGGTTATTTTTATTTAAGACTTTGATGTATGGGAGCTTCCACTTGGTTCGGGGAATTTTACAGGCTGGGAAATCATATACCATGCACCGAGTCGCAAATCTCTGAGGAGCCTGAAAGAGGCGGCTGTGTGATCCGTGCAAACATCACACAGAAGCTTCCGGATCGGGCCCGGGGGTGGGATTAAGGCCCCCGGAGTATGCAGAGTTTTGGGGGTTCTCACGTGCTGGGGGTTGCTCAGGTGTTTACAAGAAATATGCCCTGGCATTCCACGCTGGCCACTAAAAATGTTAAATCACGGTTACCTGCTTGTTGAAAAACATCCACTGCGCTTAGCTAAAAAGGCGCACCTTTTTGTTCTAATCCATGTCAACCTCCAGGCCATAAAAAAGTGACAAAGTATAAAAAAAGTCATAGATTTGGCTCCAGCAGTTTAATTAATTTCATCCATCTGGGAGTGGATGACCAGGCTTCTTTTATTTCACAAACCTTCATCGATCCTCCTAAACTAGAGCCGACACAGGTGGAAGGAACTCAACTTGATGGCCGATAAAGTTTTAGCTCAGGTCAAGATTTCTGAAACCAATCGGGCCGTAATCAGCATGAATTCACCCCGATTTAATGATGCTCATGTGGATGAACAGTAAACAAATCCCAGGAGTTGGTTTTATCTTGGGGAATTAAAGTGACGAATGTAAACTTTTTAAAGCATTTTTTTTTCAGTCTCTGGTGCACGTAACTGTCAACCTCGAATTTCCTTTGCTGAGCTCAGCAGAGGAACAGGACAGACTCTGAGAAAGGCAGCTTGAATATGTGGAAATATCTGGCGTCTTTCCCCAACCCTAACGATCATCTCCTGGAATATGTTAAGCAAAATCTAAGACTTCATATTATTTCATATTAACCCTAGGCAGCTTTGCAAAAAAAAAAAAGAAAAGAAAATGTAACCATATGCCATTCCTATGAGTGACTGCATTGACAAAATGTTTCATAATCTAATAAGCTGGGCCAGTTTTATAACAGACCTCGTGTGCTCACCACCCATCACCCGGTTTCAACGATCACGACCCGCACGGCTTCTCTCGTCTACAATCCCACTCGGCCGCCTTTTCTCGCCCTGGGAATATCTTAAAGGAAATACCAGACTTGAAATCATCTTATTTGTAAACACATCAGTCTGTGTCTCTACAAACTAGGCCCTCTTGCTTTTCAACTATCACCACAATACCATCCTCACAGTCAAGAAATCACCAGGGATAATAATCTATTAAATACGTATTTGAAGAGTGTTCAAACTGTCTGACTGTCAATATATGTAGGTGCAGATGCATGTACGTATGTGCGTTTGTGTATAAATGTATGTTATACCTGGTTTTTGTTTGTTTGAATCAGAATCCGACACATTCCACACGTTGCATTTGGTAGACGAGTCTCTGAAATCTCTTTAATCTACAGGTTGTCTCTCCCTGTCTCTTTCTTTCTCTCTCTCTCTTTAACTTTCAATTCAACAGATTCCTTGTCCTGTGGCATTTTCCACACTCTGGATTTTGGTGGCTGCAAAACTCTTTCTCAGGCCCTTGTGTGCTCCTGTAAACTGATCAAAAGATCCACATCCGTGCTGATCAATACATTTGCCACCAGGACATGTGGCCATAGAACATTCAAAGTGTAGCGTTTGTGACTAAGGAAATTCGCTTTTAATTTTATTTGATTTAAATTAATGTGAATTTAAAAACTGATGCTCTATGCGGTTATTGGAAGACTTTCAAGGGAGATCGGACCAACTTTGGTATGTGAATCTAATTTTTTTTTAACTGTAAATCTTACAAAATCTAAATACAGATTCAATTTTTCCAAGGGAAATTTAGCAGCTGAACTGCACTGTAGGTGTAAAATATACGTAGAATTTCAAAGACGTATGAAAAAAAAATGTAGAATACCAAGCCAATATTTTTTCAATAACATTATGAAATTAAAATAACAATATGAAATTACAATATGAAATTACAAAATTACAATAAATTACAATTTCAATAACATTATGAAATTAAAATTTGGATACATTGGGTTAAATAAAACGTACAATTAATTTCATCTTCTAAGTTTGTGTATGTTGTCTGTATATAATATAAAGTATTATTTATTAATGCTATACATTGCTTAAATCAACACTGTGAGTTCATTGTTTAAAAGGCATCTATGAGGCCGGGTGCGGTGGCTCACGCCTGTAATCCTAGCTCTCTGGGAGGCTGAGGTGGGCGGATCGTTTGAGCTCAGGAGTTCGAGACCAGCCTGAGCAAGAGTGAGACCCTGTCTCTACTATAAATAGAAAGAAATTAATTGGCCAACTAATATATATAGAGAAAAATTAGCCGGGCATGGTGGCATATGCCTGTAGTCCCAGCTACTAGGGAGGCTGAGGCAGGAGGATCGCTTGAGCCCAGGAGTTTGAGGTTGCTGTGAGCTAGGCTGACGCCACGGCACTCACTCTAGCCTGGGCAACAGAGCGAGACTCTGTCTAAAATAAATAAATAAAGAAAATAAAAGGCATCTATGTATGACCCAAGTTTGAAAAATATTGGACTCCGGAACTCATTTATAACTATACTTGCTTGAACTATAGAACTGCATTTTTTTCTGAACACCAAACTTTATCAAAAAAATCTAGTAAGCAGCACTCTCAACAACGTAATCATTCAATTATCTGTCTAATAAGCATTAACGGAGATGTTGCCATGTGCTAAAAAAAGTGCATCGAAACCCAGGACAGGCGAGTTACCGGTGGGGGGGTCGTCGTAAGACAGAGGTGCTTACAGAGAACCGCCGGCGCAGAACGTTTCCAGGTACTGGAGGTTCAGGAAGCTCGGATGCCAAACACAAGCACCCGTTTGGTAGGCGATCGGCACGGGAGGTGCCTGCCACACGCCAAGATCATCGATAAAATGTAAAGACGGCCCCTAATGACTCAGGCAAGCAAGAAATCTTCTTTAAAAATGTTAATTGGTCTCCATCTTTCTAAAAATCCAAAACCCAACAGAGGAGAGAGTAGAAAGCAGCTTAACTCTTTGGGAAATGTAAACGTTTTAAAAATAAGAGACCCAACTAAAATATAAGATGGTTAAAATGAGAGATTTAAATGATAACTGCTCAGTTGAAAGGGACTTTAAAATGACCAATGAATGTGCCAACGCTAAGTTGTTTCTGAGGGGTGCACGAATCAGAAAAAGTCAAGACTCGGTGCTATGAGGCCATGTCAGTTGTCTGGATTCCAATGAAATGGAAATGGTCCATTTGCTTATTCGGCAGTCAGGTGGGTGGAGGACGTTTACGGCAAACGGGACACTTGATACCGTTGACAGTGACACCCCTGTGTTAGGGTCTCCATGCACAGGGAAGCCCTATGGCTGTTGTCCCCAATGAGACTATAAGCCAGAGGACGTGGCCTTCAAATGCTCTAATATCAGGAATTCGAATGCAAGTCCCCAAATAGGTGTAGTCCCACGATAAAAGGGATCTTCTGTTTTATCAACTGGAAACGGCTCCCGGTTATTATTTTCTCTATTTGGAGATTTAAACTATTATTTGCCTATCACAGCGTGTGGAGGTCCTGCAGAAAGGAAATCTGTTTAATTTTGCTTAACCCAAGCTTCCTCGAACTTGTCAGACAACAGGTCTCTGCCGTTATTATGTTTAATACCATTTTATTTTAATGCCCACAACTTTAAGAAGTGCAGCTCTGAGGTATAATGTGAAATCTTAAGAGAAATATAGAGAAATCTCTGCAGGATGCATTCAATGTGCAGGTCGCACAAGGCTTAGCATAAATACCTCGCTGAGCTCCTCTGTTCTTTGTGGAAGTATGTTAGCCATGTAATGCGTTAATACGTTTTTTTATGTTAACGGGAAAGTAATCTCACCACAGGAAAAAAATAAGCTTCTTAAATTAGTTTGCTCTTCTTTATGTGTCTCGGACCTTTTCTCTGTCTCGGACCAAAAAAAAGAAAAGAAAACAAAAGCATCACTTTTTTCTCGCACAGGCAGAAGGTATAGGAGGGGATGCTATAAGAGCTGGCATTTGTGAGACCAGAGTCCTAAGAGCTCGGTGGCCTTCGGTGGCGCCTCTTATTTTATCCGTGGGCAGCAGCCCGGTCACTGTGCGGCCATGGCAGGAGCCAAGCCTGTCAAATACCTTTCTGCAGGAACGAAACCGGAGGCCCTGGGAGGAGGGAGAAATTTCAGCAGAAAAACAAAGGCCCTGGAGCCTTGGACATTTTTATTTTGCTCTGAAAAAAAGACCTTTCAGGGGGGGAAAAATGGCATCATTGTTCTGCTGTCGGTGGCAGAGCCGAAGGCTGGGCTGCCTGAGCAGTGATGTCACAGCGAGGTCACGGTCCCCGGCTCCCCCTGGGCGGCCCTAGGGGGTGACAGGAAGGCCAGGCAAGGAGGAAGTGACCCTGCAGAGCAGCGTGTGTGCAGGAGGGCCGGTCCAGAAGGGCTCATTTCACAGGAGTTGGACGTCTTCCCCCTCCCACCCTCACCCACCACCCAGCTCTGCGTCCCGTCTGCTAGGCGAGGGTCAGTCTGTCCAAGGTCAGCAAGAGGAAGCGGTCTCCATCCGAAACTCACACAGCGGCCGTGCATCTCCCTGAGCTGCTGCAAAACCTGCCCTGCCCAGGGAGGCTCTTCCGGGGGGCAGGATATTGGGGCGGAGGGACATGTTCCCAGGGCAGGGGGCGGCGGCGACTGTGGGAGCCTTGGTGTCCCACCCCCCCGAATTTGGAAACTCCCTTCAGCCTCGAGCTGGCTGAGCCCCTCTTGCAGATGAGGCGGTCACCGACTGGGAACTCCGCTTGCTCCGTTTACGGAAGGAGGGTCCGAGTGCATTTCTCCGGGACCTGCTACGTTATCTGCAAGGCCCAGGGCGACATGGAAAGGCAGCCCCCCCTCCCCGCCCCCGGGCTACACAAAGAGTCCACCAGCCCAGAGTGGGGCCAGAGCAACCGCCCCACCGGCCCAGCCCTGACGTCCACCCCGGCACTTGCCCAGGTTGTGGGAAGATGGATCAGAAATCTGTGCATGAGAGGGCCGTGCCCGGCTCTTGCTAGATCCTCAGGAAGTGATTGCTCAATGTAAACAGATGGCAAGGAAGGAGGGAAAGGTATTTCTGTGGAAATTGTCTAAGTCAGGAGGCAAACCCACGGGCTGTTAAGAACTCGCTATTTAGCTGCAACGGGATTGCAACGGGGAAGGAGAATGAAAGGGAGACGTGGGTTTTGTGTGACCCCCATTCCCTGGCAATGGCAAAAATGTAGCAGAAATGTGGATTTTTGTCTGCTCCCCTCCAAGGCAAAGGGGGAAGTTTCCACATGTCGGAGTTGGGGGCTGTCGCTGAGCACCAGAAGTCTACGGAGGTTTCGTCCCCTACAAAGACCCCCGGGTGGAGAACACTCATCTCTTCCGGAAAGAGGAAATTTTAGAAATCACAGCCCAACCGGGCACTGACAGATGTCACGTTAGTGTTTCTAACCCTAACTCCCGACGTGAAAACTCATTAATGACTATGAACACCTTAAAACGAGTGATTTTTGTCTCCGTATGTTTTAGGACTTAGAGAGTGGAACTAGGAGAATGTCATAAAGAACACGGTTTTCTTTCTGTTCCCTTAAAAGGCATCTCACGCACACAAAGCTTCCCCACAGAAACCTTATATGGACCTGTCACGCCCCCTGATGGTATTTTCAACCTGTAACTTCTGGAAACTCCCATAAATTTCCTTCCCACTGTATAAAAATACCTCCTTTCATCTGTCCTGAAAACTGGTCTGTTCAAACTTCAAAGACAACCCCACAGTTTAAATATTTTGGGACTTGGCTGACAGCTCCAAGACCACGGGAGTGACGCCTTTTTGTCATCTACGAGCCTCGATGGTTTCTTCACTTCGAGCTTCGTCTTCTTTCAGACAGAAGAGCCCTAATTTTTCAGCCAGTTGCCCCACGGGGGACATCCCATTCACTGCAATGGGACAGCTGTTCTCTTGTCCCTTCACTATCGTAATATTAATAATTTATCTGGCTGTTCACATGATCGAGAGTAGAGATAACTCGCACGCACAGCATTCCATGTGCAGACCCAACGTGATTTTTTGAAGAGCAGGAAAAATGTTGTGTTTATGTTCTTAAACACCGGTTAGATCGTTCTAAGAACTGAGAACCTTTTTCTCCTGAAGTTGCAGCACGTTACGCTGATTCTTTTTTTGACAGTGCATGGTCCAAGTCTGTGACTCATATCATCTGCAGACCCACAATTTGTATTACTTTTTCCAGGAACTCAGTTCCACCTGCCCAATTTTTCTACTCACGCTTGCCAGGAAAATGATCTCCCAATAGCTCTCGTAATAATAGCTCATGGTGTTTTAACCTTCCAATCAGAAATACGAATGCATTCGCCATCGCGGAGTTAGAAGAAATGCTATTTCATTTTTAAAGCTTCTGAGCTGCTCCGATATGCAAAGAACACAGCCGCAGGCCCTGAGGGTTAACGCGAGGGGTGGCGTAAATGTCCGCGTGAAATGTGTGCCTTGTTTGGCCTCAGGGTCCCTGCATAGATCTTGGCAGCAATACCCTGCGTTTCACAGGCTCTTATTCCTACCTGTTCAGAGAGAGGATGTAGCACCTCAGATCGCTCCTGGGAGCCTCGATGGGGGTGTCGTTAATGCCACAGAGGGGTCTTCTCCCTGGAGCTGACGTTCCTCTCTGCAAAACACTGGGATCTGGCAGAGCCAAGCTCAACTCTGATTGCTGACAAAAAATAGCGGGGGTGAAAGGTCTTTTCCCTGTTGCATCGAAAACCTTTTCGCGGGTTCCAAATCAAAGTTCCCTAAGCCCCAATATTTCTTAAGATTCGAGGAACAAATGCTCAGAACGAACAGCACACCCGTAATAAAAAGCGCCTGTGTTACCGGTTTGTGCCTCTTTCCGGCCTTAGGAAGGCCCGGCGGTGAGACAGCCTCAGAGGTGCCCAAGTACCAGCCGAGGACACCCCCTGGCTGAAACTCAGATGCCTATTCCCAAACCCGAGCTCACACTCGGGGTGGGGAGAAGGGGTGTCTAAGAATAGCTTTCGACTACGAACCGGGGCAGAGTAGGGGGCTGTTCTGAATGTGTTGGAGACGGGACAGCATTCAAGATCCCTCTGGCAGGATGTCGGGTGCTTTTAAATCCTGGGTGTTGTGGGATCGAGTGTGTTTCCAGCTCGCAGCCAGCCGATTATGACGCCAACACCCAGGTGCAGGGAGGGTAAAGTCGTTCGCTGAGTTTACACGGAAACTGTTGGTGACAGAATCGGAACCATAAAACACTTACCGGGGGTCGGGCAGGTGGGAGTGGGGAGGAGGGGATGGGTACACACATACATAATGAGTGAGATGTGCACGGTCTGGGGGATGGTCACGCTCGAAGCTCTGACTCGACGGGGGGAGGGGAGGCAAGGACACTACACGTAACCTTAACATTCGTACCCGCATAATATGCTAAAATAAAATTAAATTAAAAATTAAAAAAGAGAAAAAAAAGCATTCTCTTAACATCAGATAATTCATATATTTAAAATATCTATTTATGGATGGGTTCCTAGGAAACCTTTCTCTTCATCTTTTAATCAGAGAGGAGCCCACCTTTCTCTGTTCTCATCCTTGGCAGATGCATTCACACACGTCGGTTGCTGAACAGTGCTGGGTGTTCAAACTCGCTACACACCGTACCTGGTGCTCAGTCTGTGAAAATCCATCCCCTCTAGCTTACATATAACAGGACGTTTTGAGATATGAGCTTTAACATGAAAGCTTTGATTAAAAAAGAAAATATTTACTAATAAGCACCCAGTCTGCATGGAGTAGGATGTACGCGCTGCAGGAAATACCAGCGTGAGTGATTTTACTTGAAGGTCAAAGCGAATCGTGTAGAGACGAAAGTAAATGATGTCCTTTCCTTTGGTCGCCTACTGACGTACAGCCCTGCAAAAATTTTGATTAGTTACGCAGGGAATTCCATTATAGAGATGGCTTTGCCTTTTGCCACTGAGAGGGTTTGTGTTTCTCCTCAGCGCGCCCGACTCTTGCGTGGGTTTCAGCACTTTCACACGGATGGGACTAAGGTACGTCAACCTGTCGTCGTGAGTTTTTTCACAGTCCTCCTTCAGGAATGCGGTCATATTATCAACTCATTATTCCTCTGGATGCCAGAGCTTTAGGCTTACAGGGTGTAAGTTTGGGGTAGCGATTGCAACTTTACCTTTGAATTCTTTCTAAAGATCCCTGCCGGGTCTCACTTGCAGCGAGCCATGTGTTTATATTTACTCTGCCGTTAAAAGAGCCGTCTGGGGCATCTTGAGTCGTGACCTCTGACATACCCGCTAGAGAGCACTTAACGATTCCAAAGACAGAGTTCTCTCTACTCCACCCACCATTTCTTAGGCCTAGCAACGAAGCCCTCCAGCAAAGCGAATGCAAAATCTGACCTACGTCCTCAGGCACATGGTGGGCTTTGGTTTATTTGTCTCTTAAAACACTGGTCACCTGGTGACTGAATCTCAGCTTGGGCAAAGTCACTTTCTGGAGAAAGTGTCTGAGCCCGACGTCCAGGAAACTTGAGGGGAGTTCTGAATTCATCCACTTCCCAGCAGCCGCTGGTGTCTCCCGACTCCCCCATTTGCAAAATGGGGCACTAGTTTCTCTCTTTCCCACCTCACCTTCAAGTTTTTGGGGAAACAAGATGAAATAATGAAGTGGGAAGTCCTTTGCCGACTGTGAAACTTACAGTTATTCGAACCAAAACGTAAGCGAATGATCTGTTTAAATAATCGCTCACAAATGATGCACGTGTTGGCATTCATCAGGGACTTGAAGTAAAACTCCAAAAGCAGCTTTTCATGTATTTTTGAGATAGTCAACTATTTTCCACGAGTAGAAGAGCCAACACACAACGTTCAGCTGTTCCAAACGCTTCATATCTGATGTACAAAAAGTGTTGGAGACACGTACACAAATGTGTCAGCACTTCCAAACTCACAGTTCCTTGCTGCTTTGTCTCTCGTTTCCTGTTCATCCAAATCCTGATACCCAGACCAGAATTGCATTTCCAATAATTAACCAGACTATAGTCATATCTGTCCTACACTGTCATGTTCATTGGTAGCTGAGCTTTTAAGAAAACAAACAAACAAAAAAACTAAATAAAATAAATACCATAGAGTTCAAAGAGAAAGAGATTCAAAGAGGCTTGATCATATGTACAAAGATAATTTTACAGGGAGTTTAGATCTAGGAGATACAGTGAGAGAAAGACTTGGATAAGAGATTCATCCATCCATCCAGCACTTGTTAATATCTACTGAATGACAAACTGGGTTAAATGTAAAGGGGACTTTGACCTCACAAAACTCATGTCTAGTAGAAGAGATATAAACAGCATGGAAGTCCAATAAATAAAGTCCTATAGAAAATATATTTCGTATAAAAATATGCAACTATTAGAATATAATTTTTCATGGCTACGGACAGGCAACATTTGCTTACCAATGTACCTGACAGTCGCAACTCCAAGAAGGGTTTCCAACGCATGGCGAGTGTCCAACAAATACTTGTTGAAATTCCAAGTGCATAACTAACAGTTCTTGAGAAACCTCCAAAAAATTTATAAAAGACGTGACGTGTGTGTTAAGATGTTATTTTAACAAGGTTATTAAGGATGGGAAGTGTATAAGAATATCTTTAATTCTTGACCTAGAAGATAAAGACTGCTAATTTTGACTCAGAAGGGAAAAAAGTTAGCAGAATGTGAAGGAAGATATCAGAGGACCTCAGATTCTAACCCTAGGAATATTTTTCTCAATCAATTATTTTTAATTGGTTCAACAGTTTTGTGGAGGAAAAATGTTAGTTCTCAGGTAAGTTAGTAATATAGGGGAAATGACAGTTTAATTAAAAGATATTATTTTGGAGCATGGCAGTGCAGGCTGATATAGGGACATATATTTAGGAAGTTTAAGTACAGTCTAAGACAGCAGACCGTAACCAGACTTAGGGAAAATATGTGTAAACAGAATTAACCTCTGTGAATTACCAACATTCTCTGAGATGTTGTCCACGCATACAAAAAAGAAAATGTCAAAGTATTCGAAGTATTAGTCAGATAACCAGTCTATTTTGGGAGTGTGCAAAAATCTGTTCTTTGGCACGCACAAACCGAAATAAAAAGTGATTCTTCTGGATGCCCTTTTGAAAAATGTGTTCAATTATTGTTATATTGTGTAGATAGATGTGATATCAGAAAGTATCGAATTCATTAGGGAAAAGCCTGGTGAAAAAGAATCCTAGGAAATTTTTATTTATTTATTTATTTATTTTTAGAAATCTTATATTTGATCGAATCTATGAAAGAGAAGCCTTTGGGAATATCACTGGAAATTGAAACCCAAAGTGCATAACAAATTTCATAAGAATGAAGTATACTTTTATAGATTTTTTTTTTTTTTGTGCTCTGGAAGTTTGAGTGTTTTCTTTTCTAACCCGATAGATGTTCGTATTTTGCTTTTCCCTCCTGCTCCTGCACTGTAAAGGGAGGCATGAGAACCTCATCAAATTGCTGTGCAGAGCTTACTTCTGATTTTTGCTAATAGCCTGTGCTATGGGCATAATGGAGCAATAAATTGAGAAGATATGAAAAATAAACATAGGGCCTAATATTATTAAATGCAGTAGTAACTATTTTATACTAAAATTACTTAATGGAATTTTATGATAAAGTCATTCAACTTATGTAAATTCGACTTTATAGGGGAGGGAGAGAGAGAGAGAGAGAGATTGAATATCCGCCTTAAATAGAAATAGCACCACAAAATAAAATAAAAATTAAATAAGTCTCTGAGGAAATTCCTGCAGAAAAGCGAGCGTAGGGAAGGTAAGCTATGGCGAAGGGTGAGTTGAACGGAAAACAACAGCACTACTGTCCTGCGTACACATTAGCTAGAAGCAGGATGAAAACGTGGCTGCCAGTTTTCTGGCAGACTTTGCAAGCTGCAAATAGAAGAGGAAATGATTCTTGATTTCCCGATTATTTGCCCCGAAGAAACTCAGCTATTCTAGTATCAAAACAGGAAGAAAAAAAAAATCTCTCCCTGGGCTTCCGGGGAGAGTGTATTAAATGCCACTAGCCGCACGCTAAGCGTGGACGGGATGATCCACCGGTGATGGTTTGAAGGTGAAAAGCAATTGCATAACAGTTAGTCAAGCTGCGAGCCCCAGGGGCTCAGGCTCTCTGCTCCCTGTGCGCCTGGATTTATCCAGCCCTGAATCCTGAACACCTGGAGCAGAGACGGCGGGAATGTCTTGGGAGGGAGGCAGGTGCTGGGAGGAGGCGATGGGGCGTGGAGAGGACATGCCTCACCTAGACACTCAAGTTCACTGTTGGTGTGTGTTTTTGTCTTAAATACCGGACGCCCACGTCACCTGAGAGCTGCAGCCTGTCTGTTGGCCACTGTTGGATCAAAGGCTTCGGCAGGGGGTCTCTCTCCACTGGGGAGATCGGATCAGTCCCTCGGGAAATCCTCCACCTGGGCCTCTTTTCCGTAAGAAAAACTCTGGCAAGCAGCGAGAGGGATACATTTGGCAAGTGACGGTAAGGCAGTTTTCCGAAGAATTTTTTGGAAACGCTTTCCCGACCAAAGCTCTTGGTCTCGGGGCTTTTCATGAATCGAGAGCACACGCGTGGCAGTGTTTGTGCGCATGAACAACCGTGCCGCACAGATACCGCATGTATGCTCACACATGCTCACTCATGCAACAGGCATCCCAGCTCTTGCTTGTGTGCACCCAAGCGCACAATTGGATTCCCTTCCTGACACCATCGTCCCAAGTCCAGAGCTGCACTTCCCAACGTGCTGGCCATGCCTCGTGGGGTCACGGAGCGCTGGGAATGTGGCTCCTGCAAGAAATGAGAGCTGGGGTCAGTGCAGGAAACACGCTGGATCTCAAAGACCTGCTCTGAGCAAAAGGAATTCAAAGTATCTCATCAGTAATTATTTATATTGACCACCTGTTAAGATGGTAATAGTTACGTATGTATGCTGGGCTAAATAAAATATTATTAACATAAAAAATGTTCTGTTTCTTTAACGTTTTTTTTTAAAATGTGGCCACTAGAAAAGAGGAAAGCTAGGAAGGAGATGGGGAGACAGACTTGTATGTGATCCTTCTCTCGTAAAAAACTATTTCAGAACGAGAGAGGAAGCCGCACAGAAAAGAAAACTCGCCTCCTCAGGAGGAGCTTCAGGATGAGCTCGCCGGGTTGGGTGAAATCAAAGTGGAGTCAGACAGAAAACCACCCTGGGGAGGAGCAGCCACCGTGCACAGAGAGGTCAGAGGGTAGACAGGACACAGACCGTGGTGCGAAGCCACATGCGTCCATTTCAGGGACTGTCCAGCCCCCTTGGAGCCACAGCGGTGTAGGAGGAACCAGGAGACAAGACCGGGCCGGGCGCGGTGGCTCACGCCTGTCATCCTAGCACTCTGGGAGGCCGAGGCAGATGAATTGCTCAAGGTCAGGAGTTCGAAAACAGCCTGAGCAAGAGTGAGACCCCGTCTCTACTAAAAATAGAAAGAAGTTAATTGGCCAACTAATATCTATATATATATAGAAAAACTTAGCCGGGCATGGTGGCGCATGCCTGTAGTCCCAGCTACTCGGGAGGCTGAGGCAGGAGGATCGCTTGAGCCCAGGAGTCTGAGGTTGCTGTGAGCTAGGCTGACGCCACGGCACTCTAGTCCAGGCAACAGAGTGAGACTCTGTCTCAAAAAAAAAAAAAAAAAAAAAAAAACAAGAAAAAGAAACAAGACTGGGGCCACATGCCACCCGTCCACCTGACCACCCTGAATACTCAGCTCACCGGCGTCAGCCGGGCCCCTTCCCTTGTGGAATCCCGTCCTGCACGTTGCGGATGGACTTTTCCTCATTTGCCTGAACCACGAGACGTGTCAAAGAAGCAGCACGAAATGCGGGCACACGTTTAAAAGAGGGGAGACCAGGACGTTGCACGCTGAGGTCTCCTCGAGCCCCCAGCTCTGGCTTCAGGGGTGCGTGGCGGCGTTTGTCTCTGTCGGGAGGAGACCCGGCAGGGAGTCAGCCCCGGGAAAGGGCCCTCCCTGCAGGACGGCCCTGGTCACTGGCCTGCCCTGCCTCAGTTTACAGGTTTTTATTGGTAGTTCCACCCCGGAGAGGTCGGTTTCCAAATTTCAATGACGTGTCACGGGGCGGGTGACTTGGGGGCAGGGAGGGGGGTGGCAGCTTCGGTGAAGCCTATCATTGCTCTCAGGCTAAACGCTCGGTATTGGCATTTACTCAATAGTGGCATTGATTGTTGTTCACTGAGCAATTTTTTGTCTTTTTTCTCGTTTTCTCCACGCAGACCTTGTGAGAAAGGCAAGCCCATTGGGACTACCACGTTAAATGTCAGTAGTTGAAACTCAAAGCGTTAACATTAAAATTATTAATTTAAAACCATCGTGTTTAATGAGAACAAAAAAGTGAAACAACCCTCTAGAAAATCGCGATAGGGCTGAGAAAGGCTGTTAACAAAAGAAACGTAAGCAGCCGATAAACACGTGATAAAAAAAGTCCGCACCGATAAATCATCACAAATTAAACTAAAACAGTAGGGTGATATCACATCAAATTATTGTAAAAGAGAAGACTTAAATGGAATGGTAGTGCTGCAGTCAAGATTTTCCAGGGTAATTTGGCAACATAAATAACTAATATTAAGCATGGCTATGCCTTTCACGCTAGTATGATAATTCTAGGTGTGTCTTCGGGAGAAATTATCATAGATGTACACAAAATTTATTTACAAGGAAGTTTATTTCTTAATTACCTCAAATAGGAAAATGATTTAATAATTTAGGATATGTTGGCCGTTTGGGACTCTACTCAAATGAAATATTGAGTTTTTAAAGAATAATGAATGGCATGGGAATATAATTTCCATGTTTTTATATTAGTTAAATATAGGGGACAAGATAACAATATTATGTGAGTCCCAATTTTGTTTAAATATACATATATGCACACACGCCCACAAACTTACATGAATAAAGAGAAATGCACCAAAATGTTATCAGTATTTGCCTTTTAAATTTTTCTCGTAATTGTCAATGATTTCGAATTAATCACAATGCATATGTGTTCGTTAATATATTTAGAAAACCAGTCATGAGAAAATTGGGCAGAGTCACAGGTAACCTCAGCAGGGAAATGGGATGTTTTTCCACCTTCAGTTTCAACTCCGACTTTCAAATAAGGTATGTCCGATGTTACACGTTACTTAACTGATGACTAAAAGAATCTTTTAAACGAAAGTCCTTTGCTTTCTGGAAACCTTAGTACTATGTCTGTAAAACATGACCGACCTTTGAAGTCACTTAAAACCTGTGCTTGGCAAAGTCCTCCGAGGAAGCCACCTTGCTCTTATCTATTTTGCATTTTAGGCCTCTGAATAAGCTCTCACTTGAAAAAAGAGTTTTTCTAGAGGCAAAAAAAAAAAAAAATGAAAAGCAATCAGATTAAATAATACTAAAGACACCTTCCAGCTCTGGAATTTTCTAGCCTGTGACCAGTTTCAAGTATAAACTGGTGGGTAAATTTGCCCCGTGCAAATTTCTATAAACTACTCTAAGCTTCTGTCGAGGGGTCTAGATAAGTTTCTGGCATTCCCTGTCCCATGTCACCACTGGTAGCTGGCCGGGCTGTGTAAAATCCAATAGCATCTTCAGAATGGGGGGAAGAAACCCTTTTGTTTCTCAAAAATGACTCATTGGAATTTATTGACTGACTACAAACCAGGGAGGAGGGGACAGAGGGGGTGAGAATGCACTTAGTGCTGAATAGGTTTTTGTTTGTTTGTTTGTTCTAGAGAGTTTTTTTCATTCTGTTCATGTACTTGGCTCGGTGGATCTCAATGGTGCAGGGATATACCGGGAAAGCTCAGGAAAGACGCCAGTCCCAGAGCTAGTCCGCCTTTTTGAAGCGAGAAGGGGAATTAGTGTATGCTATTTAGTCTTTTTGCAACATTTCTGCTGAATCAACCGGATATTCTTCTGTGAAATCCATCTGGAGTGTTTACAGAAGAAACATGCTCTTGGCGGAGTTATTAATGAAAAGGCAGATCGCAGAGGTGGGATTTGTTACGGAGGGTGGTCGTGTTTTTCTCACACAGCTTGGGCTGTCCGCAGGTTAAATATTCACATGCGTGTTTGCGGATCGCATGACAATGGTCTATAATTCTTTCCTATTAGGGAGTCCGAGCATTCTGCTCTCATATCAGCCGGTGCCTAAGCAAACCCTGAAGGATGCCGGCTATTGACTTTAATCAGCCGTCAGAGCTTAACCTAATAAAAACTGGCTTCCGGGCCATGCATACTTAAATAGACATATGTAGAAGCCAAAATTACTTGTGTTTTCTATGGGAAAATGATATTAGTATGTGATAAAAATGTGCAATCCCAAATTCTGAAGCTGATAAGGACATAACCATGATGCACATGATCTTGAAAAAACAAATGTGTGTCTAATTGTTTAATTAAAAATTAAACAATTTTTAATATTGTTAGAATTTCATGTGTCTGTTGAATTAAAATAAATTTAAACATGCTTTCACAGAAAGGAAAATTCCAAATGTTAGTTTTTGTCAACACTACCGATAGATAGTCACACTGTTTATAATAATTTGGGCTAACCGAGTACACACAGTAAGAACAGGAAGCCACTTGTGACTAACGATGTAGCCCGAACAGAAACATGTTACATTTCTTTACCTCCTGTGGGGTCAAATTTGGTCAGAGAGAGCAAGAGAGACATACCTTGGTAGAAACTCCCAGGTAATATCATTCGGGATAAGTACATCACTGGCTCCTCACTCACAGACACGCATGGGGCATGAAATCGTGCAGCCCTAAAGCCCCGGGTGGCTGTACACACAGCCCCCTCTTGGCAGTGTGACACAGGAATACCCCTGCACAGAGCCTGCTGTCCTTTTGCCCGAAGCTAAGACAGGGCCCAGGGACCCCCACTGGACCTCCGTTTCCCGGGAAACTTGGAGCCACACTGAACTAAGGATGGCAAGAGAAGGCATTTTGTGGTGCACGAGACAAGGAGGAAGACATTGGAAGGCAGTTTCTCCACGGGGCGTGGGGAGGAGAGGGGGGCAGGGGTGAGCGCCGCTGCCTGGGCTCCAGCTCGGATCATCAGGCGTTGGATTCTTGAGGGGCACGAGCAACCTGGACCCCTCGCACGTGCAGTTTGCGGTGGGGTTTGCGCTCCTGGGAGGGTCCAATGCTCCCGCTGACCTGATGGTGGGCGGGGCTCGTCAGTGATGGAGTGATGGGGCGTGGCTGCAGGTGCAGGTGTGCACAGGTGGGTGCAGGTGTGCACAGGTGGGCACAGGTGGGTGCGGGCAGGTGCAGGTGGGTGCAGGTGGGCTTCTCTCTTGCTGGCCTGCCACATGCCTCCTGCTGTGCAGCCTGGCTCCTGGGGCCCTGGACCACTACCTGTCCACAGTCTGCAGGGTTGAGGACTGCGGAGTTAGAGGCCAAACATAAAAGCACAATAAATCCCCAGGGAAAAAAAAAACCCACAAAGCAAGCCATTCAAAATTAAAAAGCTACAGAAGTCACAAGTTTAGAATAAAGGGTGTTTGTTTTTTTTATTACATTTATTCGTTTAATTTTCACCTTAAGTCCCTTATTCAAAAAAAAAAGATAGTTTTAGTAAGAGGAATCGATATATATACATTGATACACACACATGTAGATGTGCACATTCTCTTCAAGTCATCCGAATGTTATCCTCATATCTTCGACTTTTCCAGACACTTTCTCTTCCAGTGAGCTTAGTATTTTTGTTGCCATGACAACGCGGTGTAGTACAACTCCTTTTCTCTCTCTTTTTTTTTGTAGCAGTGTTATTCTAAGGATTGGTCGAAAGAGTATAGTAAAAAAACGGTCTTCCACGTGATGATAATCTCCATCTTCTTTTATATCCAAGGGATTAAAAAAAAAAAAAAAAACCCATCACAGGATTGGCAGAGGTGGTAGCGGTGGGGTGATGATTGCTCGACTGGGTGGGAGTGTTGATCCGAAACCCTGCTGAGTGAGCGGATGGGGAGGAGGCATCGGCCACCAGAGCAGCCGGGGGATGGGAGAGGAGCCTCCCCCTTGGTGACAGGATCCTTCCAGAAGAGCGGGGACACCATGCTTCCTGCCTGGCCAGCGGATCAGCATTTGCTGCACGTCGGGACGGCCTTGAAAAGTTCTGTTATGCGTGTGGATATAACAAAGACACCAGTTGAATAAAAAGAGGGCGTTGTCATATTCTGACATCTCGATGTCTTCCCTCTCTGCGCGTGAGATGTGACTTAGCCCAGGAGGGGTGAAGGGCGGGTCGGGGAGCGGGAGGCGGCTCCTCCCCTGCTCGCCCCTGAGGAAGCCCGCCCTGCCCTGCAGGCTGTCACCTCTCATCAGCGCAGATAATGAGCCTGACACCCGCAACCCTGCCTTTCCCTCCTGGCTGACCATTGGCTATAAAATCACGATAGTTAATCTTGAGCTCATTAAGGCATCTTTTTTTTTTTTTTTTTTTGAGACAGAGTCTCACTCTTGTTGCCCGGGCTAGAGTGAGTGCCATGGCGTCAGCCTAGCTCACAGCAACCTCAAACTCCTGGGCTCAAGCGATCCTCCTGCCTCAGCCTCCCGAGTAGCTGGGACTACAGGCATGTGCCACCATGCCCGGCTGATTTTTTTTTTCTATATATTTTTAGTTGGCCAATTAATTTCTGTCTATTTTTAGTAGAGATGGCGTCTCGCTCTTGTTCAGGCTGGTCTGGAACTCTTGACCTTGAGCAATCGGCTCGCCTCGGCCTCCCAGAGTGCTAGGATGACAGCCGTGAACCACTGTGCCCAGGCTATTTCGTCTTTTTATGGAGAAACCTTTGGAAAACAACAAATGAAACATTAAGAGAGATGCTTGTGGCAAATAGTCATCGCCAGGAAATCTCCAACGGAAAGGCGAGCGTCATTGTCTCTGGAGGTTTCTCATGCTCTGTAGCAAGAGGATCCTACCCAGTGTCTCAAGAAACCGGAACAATTCCAGATTTGCCTTTGGTGAGGTGATCTTGTAAAACATGAGGGATTATTACTCATAATAATCGTGTCCATTTGAAATTGTTTAGAAAAGAGGTTTGAATATTTTCCAAACTTTGAAGATATGGTTTGTTTTATTTTATATATATAAAAAGATATATATTTATATATATATAAATAAAAAAAATATATTTTTATATATATATAAATAAGATCACAGGTTAAAATACATAATACTTTTTTTTCCCCTAAAATTCTGCTCTCTATTAATGAATTAAAATAGACTCCAATGTGCTTTGACATGTAAAGGGGCCAAAGTTGCTGGGTAATGTTCCCAGATTCCATAGGTAGAAAAAAAATACGGAAACATTTAATTCTCGTTAATGTCTACAACTTGTTTCTGACATCTTATGGGCATCGTTGAATAAGTCAGATCCGTGTTGATAATATATAGTTACACAAAAATCTTTTTATGTTTCCGTAGATTTGCTGTCAATAGAGAATGGTCCTAAACGTGGAGAGGAGTAGGCAGTTTGGGGTGAGAGGGGCTGGCTTTTCCTCCTCATCTTCCGCTTGCCTTCTGTGAAAGTTTATCAGAATCAAAGTGGACTCACTTGTGTTAAAAACAAACAAAACAGACACCCTGACAGGAGAGCCTGGGGGGTGGGGGGGTGGCGCGGTGCTGCAAAGGGAGGACTCTTTGCAAAATAGCACGAGGCCATGAGGTGGGCGATTCCTTCTTACCTTTTTCTTTCTTTCTTTTTCTGTTTTTTTTTTTTTTTTCTGAGACAGAGTCTCACTCTGTTGCCCAGGCTAGAGTGAGTGCTATGGCGTCAGCCTAGCTCACAGCAACCTCAAACTCCTGGGCTCAAGCGATCCTCCTGCCTCAGCCTCCAGAGTAGCTGGGACTACAGGCATGCGCCACCACGCCCGGCTCATTTTTTATTTTTATTTTTTTAGATATATTAGTTGGCCAATTAATTTCTTTCTATTTATAGTAGAGACGGGGTCTCGCTCTTGCTCAGGCTGGTTTCGAACTCCTGACCTTGAGCGATCCTCCTGCCTCGGCCTCCCAGAGTGCTAGGATGACAGGCGTGAGCCACCGCGCCCGGCCCAACCTCATGTTTCTTTTCAGGCAACATGGTGTCTGTATGAAGACCAAGTCCTCTCTAACCACACGGGGCAGTTCTGTGCAGCAGCAACCTGGGACTTCTGGTCGGGAAACTACAACAGTAACAGAGGCGGCAGAGCAAGTGAGATGCCTGAGACGCATGTTGGGGCTCAAAGCATGGCGCCCCCTTCCTCGGGAAAGGCTACGGGAATCCATAGGGAGCCTGGCTCCCGGTGGAAGAGGCGGAAACACTTAATCGGTCTGTAGGTTCTCACGGAGGCACCACCAGCAGGAATCCAGCCAACATCAAGCAAAACAAAACAAAAATAAGGAAAAAAAAAAAAAGAAAGAAAGAAAGAAAGAAAGAAATCAGTGTGCCTTTTCATGGACATGTCGCCTCAGGATTTTCTAACCTACTTTTCTTAGAAGCTGTCCTGGTCGTCTGTTTCTGTTAACATGTTTACCCAGCATAGTGTACGCCCAAAAGAAAAGCGAGCTTGCCATGACTTGAAAAACCACCAAACGAGTAGTAGAAAGAGTTATTCCTCACGAATGTAAGTGCGCGTTTAACACAGATGCACGCAGTCATGCTAATGTTCCCGGCACCCTCACCCGTGCAGGCCACTGGGAGGCAGATTTAAAAACAGGTAGTCTAACAACAACAACGAAAGAGAAATTCGGATGAAGGTGGTTTTCCCAGCCCAGCTCTCGACACGGCGCCCAGTGGCATCCTCGGATCACTTAGGAACAGGTGCCCGCAGCTCATTGCCTCACCGGAGCCACCTGGGGACAGCAGGTACCTCCCAGGGACCCGGCCACGGCGTGCAGGAGCCACTAAGAGCAGCCCCAGCAGGCCTGGATGAAGAGCTCATTGGGGATGTTGGAAGCAGCCCTTGGAAGGGACGAAGCAGGTGACCCACCTGGTCAGGGGCTCGAGTCATCCTCAGCAAGGTCAGGCTGGGGCAGGTCAAATGCGAATCTGGAAGCAGATGCAAACCCAGGCACTGTGCTCAGCCTGAACACAGGTGGACTTACGAAACGCCAGAGTCCACTGGGGGCCTGCCATTAAAGGGACTCTCTGCCAGGGGAAGACGATGTGTAGAGGCAATAGGGCAAAATGCCTGCCCTATAGAAGAAGCAGAGTACAGTCACCGGCCATGTGGTGCTAGTTTGTCAAAGACGGACCACATTTTCTACAATGCTCCCATTGGATTATAATACCGGATTTTTACTGCACCTTTCCTGTGTTCGGGTGCACACGTCATGACCATCCTGTTACAGTTGCTTATGGCCTTGGGGGCAGTGACGTGATGTGCAGGGGTGTAGCCCAGGAGCCGTGGGCTGTGCCACATGGCCTACGTGTGTACCGCGTTTCCCCGAAAATAAGCCCTCCCCATAAAATAAGCCCTAGCGGGATTTGTAAGCATTTGTGCAATAGAAGCCCTACCTTGAAAATAAGACCTGCCCATAAAACAAGCCCCAGCAGGATGTCTAAGCATGTGCGCCATAGAAGCCCCACCCCGAAAATAAGACCTAGCGATGGACGTGGCTACGCAGCGCATCTGCACAACCCGCGCATGTCGTCGCGGAGCGGGAAAGAAGACGAGCAGCCCTTCTCATCTGCCCCTCGAGAGCTCTGTGGCTCGACATGAGAGATTGGGGCTGACGATTCTAAAGTCGCAAGACATTCAGGATGGAATTCGGGGTTTGGAGAATGATGATGATGTTCCAGAAGAAGACGATTTAACTCTATTTGAATAAATGTAGATGGCTGTACCATCCTTAAAAAAAAATAACACTTGCCCTGAAAATAAGCACTAGGGTGTCTTCTTGAGGAAAGATAAATATAAGACCCTGTCTTATTTTCAGGGAAACATGGTAGTAGGCTGTGGCGTCCGGGTTTGAGCAAGTGCGCTCTGTGGAGTTTGCACCACGAGGAACCAGCCTAAAGATGCACTTCTCAGAATGCGTCCCCGTCGTTAAGCAACGCCTGGCTGTCGTAGAGAAGGTAATTTAACGATATAAAGCACTGTGAGGCAATAGATGGCGAAAGAGGTCTGCAGTGAGGTTGCCCCACGGACACGTTGCCCGTCTCCTATCGAGTTTCCCAGGCCCACCCGCGGCTCCTGGGAAAATGTCAGTGTCAGTCCTTACCCGACACTCTCTCAGGACTTTGCAGCAATGCACTTCTGGGGAACAGAGAAAATAGTATATTCCGGAGCTGAGATTTTTTTCCCCCCATTCTCTGCTTAGTCATGCTCCGACAAAACAAAGTTTGAGAGTTTAAGTTAATGAATATGCATTGTGTACCTGTCTCACAGGTGAGGAGAGGAAAACACAAAGGAGTCTTCGCCCTCGAGGGTTATTAAACCTGGAACACCACAGATGTGCAAAAAGGAGCTGCCAGAGAGCTCAGAAGAAGGGAGCTGTCCCCCTGTCTGCATGGTGCAGACAAGGTCACTGGGAGGATCACGGGGAATTTTGGGGGGAGGGCTGGCCTCCAGGTGAGGCTCCTGGGGGGGCCCGCCCCCAGGAGGAGGAGAGAGACAATGCTGGTGACACAGGCCAGATGGCCAGGGAGGGCCAGGTGCTGGGGGTGGCAGCAATTGCTCCACTTGTCACTGCTGGGGAGCTCTCGTACCGAAGAAGGGGTTGCCCCAGCTGGGGGACCACATGGCAGAAAACTTCCAAGGCCACACAGAAGTGTGTCGTCCGCTTTTTGAAAGGCAAAAGGGACTGATGGGAAGTTTTTGAGCCAGAAAGGGGCAAGATCTGCCATGTCTAAAACAAAAGAATTTTTTTTCTTTTTTTCTTTTGCAGCATATTATGAGGGTACAAATGTTAAGGTTATGTATATTGCCCATGCCTCCCCTGCCCCTCTCGAGTCAGAGCTTCAAGCGTGACCATCCCCCAGACAGTGCACATCTCACTCACTATGTATGTATATACCCATCCCCTCTTCCCCCCTCCCACCTGCCTGACACCTGATAATATATATATTTTTAACATTTTGGTTACATTTTATATCATTGCCTCTCCGTAGCAAGGGTTAAAGGTATGCCCTTCCCCTCCACAATGCTCACCACATCCCACAAAAAAATTTTAACGTGGTCGTCTAAGGTACCTGGATAAACGTGAGAGCCAGGTAGCCTAGCGGGGCAGGGAGGGGGGCAGGGAGAGGGCAGGAAGGCGTCAGCATCACAGAAGTGACAGGTACCCGGGCCCTGGTTCGGGGAGGGCAACTGGCTCTTCTCTGCTTGTTTGTTTTACTCCTAAAAGAAACCCGCTGCTATTACCGCATCCCACACTCTCATTTTTCTTTTAAATCGCTGCTTGGGTTAGGCATTACGTGGCTTGTAATGAGAATGGTAAAAAGCCTTGTTCTTATTATCGCAATTTGAATAACAAATACGGAACGAAACAACAAAACAGCCTACACCATAAAAATAATGGTTAACCCATTTTTATGAGCTCTTCAGCCAAATTATATTTTTATAAATTACAGTTCCGATGGAGGTACACGCGCTCACAAGTTCCTTGTTAACAAGGTCACCGGTATAATTTGAATATTTTCCACAGCTGTGGCTCCCACACCTATAGGGAGAAGCCGCTCGGGCTATGTAGGACAAGCAAACGGCGATGCTAATGAGTCTAACAGATCGGTTCAAAATAGAAGCATAGACCTTCAATTCACCAGGACACGACAGTTACTGTTACGAAACCAGAGACCGGCTGCTGCGCTCAGGAATTCAACAGTGCAACATTGTTCAGATACTTGACATAGTTCTCCACCCAGGCCTGGCAAGATTTGAGCTTCATAAACAGAGGGACGAGGGAAGAGGTTACAAGAGACCATATAACTTCACAGAACACAAATTACGCTTTTGGAAGGCTCCTTAAAGAACGCATTGAACACATGCTTCACAGGGCCTCTTTCATGGAATCACACTACTTACTAAAGCCACACTGGTGGCAATAGCGTGTTTTATGTGGCAAAGATAGTTTCGAATTCACAACAGTGCAAGGGACATGAAGTAATTCATGCCATGAAAATGTAACTCGACGAGCATTGATTGTGGTTGGCTATTTTGTTTGTTTGCTTATGGAGAGAGGAGGTGAGCTTTCATGACACTCCTAAATGATAGATCTTCCTTGTTGCTGATTTTTTTTCCATTCCCTGTTCCTTGGAGAGCTAGACAGGGGAACACACCGTAGGGCCAGGGTATGGGAACGGCTGTGCCACAGAGAAACAAGGAAACGTGGCTTGCACAAGAAAGACATCAGAGTGGAGGGCTGGACAGGTGTGAAGGTCGTGAAACTTTGACATCATGGGAGGATGAAAATGTCACCAAATTCCTACAGAAGCACAGTTTGGATGTGAACATGATACCCAAGCAGAAAATAAAGGATGAGCAAGCACTTGTAGGAGCTTCCCAGCTCCATTAAAGTCTAACAAAATTCTTGCTCTCAGACAAGAACTCCTTGGAAAATACATTGAGAGGTTGATTCTCAAACCAATTCCATAGCATTTAGGAAAGGGGGAAAAAGTTTTTTTTAAAAAAATCATTAAAGTAAAAAGCAATACTTTTAAATGCTCCGAGTAATTGATTTGAGATGTTAGATGTCTTGAAGGCATAGTTGATACTTTGGGGTATCCAGGACAGAGTTTTCCTTGGTACTTAGTTTATTTGTAAGTTTCTATATTAATTGTCCCAAGTCTACAGGAAAAAAGGTACTTTGAGAAGTCCTGATTACTCTTGCAGAGCGCTAGGTTTACATTAAAACATATTAATAAAAAAATTAGCCTAGAGGCTTGTGAAAAAGGGTTATTGAGACAAACGGAGATGATCATTCCACTATGTAATGGGAGAATAAAGATGAATTATTCTGAAATAGCAGCGATGATTTACCTAATTAGCCTCTGACAGCTCGAATGTGTCCTCAAAATAATGGTAATGCAGTAGCGTGTGCTTAAGAAACACCAGATTAATGAAGTGTAGATGTACAAATTGCATCTGGTTAGATTATGTAATTCTCTCTGAGTAATTTTAATTACTGGGTATTTCAGGAACTTCCAAATTTTCTTAGAACTGAAATTTCTTATTTTATTTTTAAGGGAATTTATTTTGAGTTTTGCATCATGCTAAATATTTTGTGCATCGAGATCTTTTTTTTTATTATTATTATAAGGCTCATTTTCTCTCTCTCCCTGTCTCTGATGTTGGCGGCGTGGGAGAAGTGAGGTAAATGAACATAGAGAATTCTCTAACAATTTGTTTCCATTTAACGTTCAACAAGGGAAAGATTTGTTTCCTCTGCAGATTTTAAGAGATTTAAATAGGATCGTTTATGTTCAGCTCAATTAAACTGCTGATGGTCCCGTTCTCTTAGCAGCAAAGTGTCCTCAACGCGTTATTTCTTCAGAAAAATAAAATAGTGCAAGCTGCCTAAGCCTTCCTCCTGCGTGCATAGAAACCACGCACAGATTATTAATCTGCACCAGCAGTTCTGCCTCTGTTAGAGCATCGGTAAGTGGACCTGAGTATCTAGACCTGCTCCTTCATCAAACAAAATGAGAAAGTTAGCCATTTCACAACAAGAGAATTTGTTAAACACACACACACACACACACCCCCCACAACATATTTAAGAACTTAAAAACTGCAAGTCTTGGGACATTTGGAAAAATAAGATAGAAATATACCCCTCAAAGTCATCCCAGGAAAATTATTCTGTTAAAGGCTAAGCCAATAATCAATGTGCCTCACTCATAATTGAGCTAACGACATAGGTACGTGGTATCGAGAAATGCACGTGCATGAAGAAGATCTTTTAATTCATTTCCACCTGACCAATATTTTTTCTGTGTTCTCTGGATGTCAGGCCCTAAGAAGACAGGGTAGGGAAGATGCCTGTCCGGTTCTCTGGGAACTCCTTGGCCTGATAAATTTTTTGTCCAAGCATTGAGTGGAGAATTCTTCTTCTGGCGATGCCCAGTTAGCTGGTTTCTGAGCCACCTTCCAAGGAGACATACTATGTAGTAAATATATGGATATATACCGTGTTTCCCTTAAAATAAGACAGGGTCTTATATTTATTTTTCCTCAAGAAGACACCCTAGGGCTTATTTTCAGGGATGTGTTTTTTTTTTTTTAAGTACAGTACAGCATTTATTCAAGTAGAAGTAGTACTACATTGATTCAAATAGAGTGAAGTTGTCTTTTCTGGAACATCATCATCACTCTCCAAACCCCAAATTCCATCCTGAATTTCTTGTGACTCTATTTCCTTTACAACCATTGGCCCCAAATCCTCATGCGGAGCACTAGAGCTCTCATGGCGCAGATGAGAAGGGCTGCTCGTCTTCTTTCCCGCTCTGCAACGACATGCATGGGTTGTGCAGATGCGCTGAGTAGCCACACCCATCACTGGGTCTTATTTTCGGGGTAGGACTTCTATTGCGCAAATGCTTAGAAATCCTGCTGGGGCTTATTTTATGGGTAGGTCTTATTTTCCGATAACACGGTATCTGTGATTAAGATGTTCGAAAATATTGTAGAGCTACCAAGGGAGGATCTCCAGACTTCACAAATGAAAATGGAGGACCACCAGTTAAATTTAAGTTTCCTGTAGACAATAGGCACCTTTTAGTATAAGCAAGTTCCAAATATTGCATGGGACACACTTATGTCAAAAACTATTTATTGTTTTCCCGACATTTCAGTGTGACTGTGTGTCATGCATTTACCTACAGAAAAGCAGTGGGAAGGAGAGGCTGCCACCTGGGAAGATCTAACAGACAGGGTTTCTCTACCCCACAAGGCACTGGCTGGTTCCAAATACAGCAACTCAGACCTGGAGAGGCTAATGAGGTAAGAAACTCAGGGAACAAAAACTGCATATTAGGGGTCACCCAGGAGGAAGGGCTTTAGCCACCCTCCTTTGGTTAAAGGTGCTGAAGCAAAGACTATTGTGTGTTGAGATGCATCCTCAGAAAGATGCTGGAGTCCTAACCACTGGACCTGTGCCTGTGATCTTTTTTTTTTTTGAGACAAAGTCTCCCTTTGTTGCCCAGGCTAGAGTGAGTGCCATGGCGTCAGCCTAGCTCACAGCAACCTCAATCTCCTGGGCTCAAGCGATCCTCCTGCCTCAGTCTCTCGGGTAGCTGGGACTACAGGCATGTGCCACCATGCCCGGCTAATTTTTTTCTATATATATTAGTTGGCCAATTAATTTCTTTCTATTTATAGTAGAGACGGGTCTTGCTCTTGCTCAGGCTGATCTAGAACTCCTGACCTCGAGCAATCCTCCCGCCTCGGCCTCCAGAGTGCTGGGATTACGGGCGTGAGCCGCCGCGCCCGGCCTGTGCCTGTGACCTTATTTGTACATAGGGCCTTTGCAGATGATGGAGATAAAACGAGGTCATCAGAGTGGGCCCTGCTCCTGTATGACTCTGTCTTTACAGAATGGGAATCTGGGCACAGCCAGGCGCACAAGGAGAAAGCCCAGGCAGGTGGAGGCAGATGGAGAACGGGGAGATGGGTCTACAGACCAGTGAACCGCCGGAAGCCGGGAGAGCTGCCTGGGCAGATTCTCCCTCACTGCCTCAGGAGGCACTGACCCTGCCAGCAACTCGATCTTGGACTCCCCAAAATGTACAGCTCAGAGCTGCAGGGATTACGAGGTGCTACAGGCAGCATTGCTGCCATGATGCGGGAGGCCGACAAGTCCAAATTTGTGGTTTGCGCCACAGGCTGGACACCCAGGCGAGCCCCAGGTGCAGACGAAATCTGCTGGGTGGTGGGAGTCCCCTTGTTCCAGGAGGTCAGTGTTTCTATTTTACTCAGGCTTTCGACTGACTGCACGAGACCTGCTCACCTTAGGGAGGGCAATCTGCTTGACTCCAAGTCTAGTGGTTTTAGTATTAACCTCATTTAAAAACACGCTCCAGATTGACACATAAAATTGACCATCAAAACCAACACACAACTGATTAAAAAAATAATTGGATGGTACCATGCCCATTGGGAAGTACAGACTTTTATGGCATTTAAGATGTACCTTAGCAGCCAGGCCTGGTGGCTCACACCTGTAATCCTAGCACCCTGGGAGGCCGAGGTGGGAGGATCGCTCAAGGTCAGGTGTTGGAGACCTGCTTAAGCAAGAGTGAGACCCCGTCTCTACTAAAAAATAGAAAGAAATTAGCTGGACAACTAAAATATATATATAGAAAAAATTAGCCGGGCATGGTGGCACATGCCTGTAGTCCCAGCTACTCAGGAGGCTGAGGCAGGAGGATCGCTTGAGCCCAGGAGTTTGAGGTTGCTGTGAGCTAGGCTGACACCACGGCACTCTAGCCCAGTTGACAGAGTAAGACACTGTCTCAAAAAAAAAAAAAATGTACCTTAGCAATAAAAATTCCAAATCAAGTCATCCACAGGGCTGCAAAGCTTTTATGCAGTGAGTTAAAACTCACTGGGGTGTTGCTCAAGCTAATGGCTCTTGAGCAATGACCAATACTGTGAGATTCTTGTTTATCATTCAGAGCTGTTTTACCCACATACAAGAAGAAAATTATTTTACCCTCATCTGCACAACGGTGGCATACTATATTCCCTATTTTGCATATTGCATCTTTCTAATTCAACATAGAAAATAAGAGATAATTCCATTACTTCTACAAAAATAGTTTAAACATTCTTTATAGCTGATACATAGTTGTAATTTTTGTAACATATTTGACTGCTGACCTAGTGAGGAACATTTATATTCTTTCTAGCCTTTTGCCGTCACCAACAATGTTGCAATAAATAATCTTTGAGATCATTTATTTCCCTGCATGTGGATTATATCATCTATTGGTTAAATTCTTAAAAGTAAAAATATTAGATATTTGTAACTTTTATGATATTACTAAGTTTCATTCGATGCAGGTGTATCTATATGTACTCTATCAGTGATATAGGAGAGTTTTTTGTTTCCTCAATAACACTTCCAACAGAATGTTTATTAAACCCTTTGCTCCTTGTCAATATTATTGGTAGAGAATATCTCCGTGCCATTTTCATTCATGCTTCTATTATTATAAATAAGTTTGGATATGTTTTCACTGGTTTAAGATCTTTTTGTGTTTCTTGTCTTTAAACTATCTGATCATAAAATTTGCCCTTTTATCTATCAAGTTGTTGGCGTTTTCTTATTGATTTGCAGAAGCTCTTTTTGCAATATTTAGTAATCGTCATTTGAAAAAAAAAAAAAAAAGGCCACCAGAGGTGTGGCTCCTACAAGTCAGCAGTCACTGCCACCTTCCCTCTGTGTCAAATTGTGCATGATGCTAAGTCTTCCACCTTTGTCTAAACTTTTCCCATTATCTTATCACCTTTCAACAGAATTTATGGTGATCTGAAAGGTAGCTGTTATGCTATCTTGCATCTAGGATTAGAGATGGGAAAGGGATTTGAAGCCAGATTATTAAAGAATGGCATTAACTTGGTGCATCATCAAACCTTCAAGAAGGTTCTTAATTATATCCCATTAAAAAAAACCCAAAGCTCTCATGTGATCTGGGCATAGCAGCACAACTCAAGAGTTCATGCCTTGTGTTCTTTTCTTTATGCAGAACTCACCTCTGGAAACATAAGTGGCTGGGTTTCTTCCGGTGGAATGCCCACGCGGCATAAACAACCATATCTGCTTTTTTTTTTTTTTAATTTTTGAATATGGGCTGTCACTGCAAAACTTTATACTCTCGTATTTTGACACAAATTGTCAGCATTATTACTTTTTTCCACTTCAGCCACTCCTCACTACCGCTTTGTGAATTTCCATGTAGTTCTACCTTAATTGGACATAATTTTTCCCTAAGCGTTTCTACCTCTTTTATTATGTATAATCTTATTTCCCCCTTGAAACTACGTGTGCTGTGGCTAAGACTAGACATGAAATAAAAAAGGAGCCTTTTTTGTTGTTGTTGTTATCTTAGATAACTATCCTGGGGAAAGCCGTGGAGGTGATTTTTTTGGGGGGGATAGAAATTAAGGGCTCCGTTGCAGAATATCATTTCTGTGTTGTCCGTAGGTCACACGGGCAGAGATGCCAGGAAAGAGGCGGGGGTGTCAAAGCTAGAGACAGAGGTTTGGGGGTCACCAGCCAAGAGAGAATGTTTAAAGCGACAGGACTGGGTGGAATCGCTTTAGAAATGTGCCCAAGACCGAGCTCCAGGGAGCCAGGTGGTGGGGAAGGAAGCCGCAGGACCAACAGCAAAAGGTCACATCCTGGGGTTCCTGAAGGCACTGGGCAGGGAGGTGGAGAAAGAGGGGTCACTTGTGCGGATTGCTGCAGCGAGAAACAGAACTCAGGCGGAGAAAGGCCTCTGGTCCCCGGGAGAGGGCTGGTTGGTGGGAATGTGGGTTAGGGTTAGGGTTAGGGTTAGGGTTAGGGTTAGGGTTAGAACGTAGGTCGGATGGTACTGGAAGGTGGGCAGTCGTCATTCCGAAATAACTGAGTGAGGGGAGGGCAGGGGGAGGGAGAGGGCAGAGGAAAGGGCAAGGGTGGGGGGCACTTTGTTTGTAAGATCTCAAAGACTGTGCAGAAAAACAATAGGACAGCAGAACGGGGCTTCCGGGCAGTGGGAAGTGCCCATCTGAGATTCATGGATACCACCTAAGCGAAAGCCCCGAGTGACTTTGTCCTGCAAAGGGCACCTGCTCGGCGGCTGCTAAGGAGGAGGGACGTAGTGGGGCTTCGCCAGAAAGAAGCTTTTCTAGGTGGGTGTGGAGCCGGTCGTCAGGGAGAGAGGGAAGTGGGGGAGATGCTATCAGGACTCTCAGAGAAGCAGAGGATTTGAAGAGGAAAGGAAGAGAAATGGTCTAGAAATACAGACTCATGCGCTCCTCTCTTCCTGGTAAAGAAGAACGAGGTTGAATAAACGTGCGATCTTAATTCCACGCAGCTCGGAGCAGTGGTTTACTAGATGTCGACCTGTACTCAGCCTTGTCCCTGGCCTGCCCAGACAGTCTTTGCAACGCCAATAACACAAAGCGATCCGTCATTGCTAGCGGGAGATGAAATGGCAAATTCTGTAACCCGCTGACGGTAACGTTTGCCATCCACGGTTTTGTAGGCAGCGTCCTAAGTACGTTCTGCTTTGGGAAATAGACGAAGATCATCGCACGCAAACCGCCCCCATTCCCTCGGCACGGCGCTTCCGTGTTTGCACGGTGAGGAGCTGTTATTAAAGCAAGGAAGGCAGCGGGTGGGCGTTGGTGGGCGTATCTGCGGGGATTTTGATAGATGAAGTAACTGATCGACTTGATAACCCGCACACTTTATAAATGAGCTGTTGAACTCACTGCCAAATTTCAGTCTTGAATCATGATCCAAAGACTCAATTGTGCATTTATAAAAGTGACGGCAGACGGGGCCAGCCTCCTCCTCGAATTGGCACGGGAGAAAAGGCGAGGAAAAGCCACCTGAGTTAGCAGGGAGCTTTCGAAAGCTAGAAGCATCACCTTGAACGGGTTTGCTGTAAAGGAGGCACTTTAAAATAGAAAACAAATAAACAAAAATATCAGAAGACAGAGCGAAAGCAAACACACTCAGCCGTAGGTCTTCTAAATCTCATCTCATCTCACCCAGGTGGCTGCTCCTCCACTTTTGCCGCAGAACTTTGCCTCCTGAATTCTGGCCTCCCCCTCCAAGCATTGAGGAGGATATTCTCAATCGCTGTGGCCAACGCTTCTCAAATCCCGGTTCAAGGAATAATGTGAGGTTGGCTGCCTCTGTGTCTCCTCCGTGGAATCTTTGGAAAAGTGGAGACTCCAAGGTCCTGTCCCAGAATTTGTCACTGAGTGGGTCTCCGGCCGGGCCCAGAAGTCTGCACTTAGAGACAAACTTGCCCAGCAGGCCACGATATGCAGCCGGACTGGACGGTCACCACTCACCGTGAGCTAATAGACAGCACCACTGAGTCACTTTGATAGTTACATAATAGAATATATCAGTGTAATAAAATAAATACGGTAAAGTTAGAGATTTTAATTTCCGAATGCTGATGCTCTTCTGGGGTGCAATATTTCTTTCTTTCTTTCTTTCTTTTTTTTTTTTTTTTTGAGACAGAGTCTTACTCTGTTGCCCGGGCTAGAGTGCTGTGGCGTCAGCCTAACTCACAGCAACCTCAAACTCCTGGGCTCAAGCGATCCTCCTGCCTCAGCCTCCCGAGTAGCTGGGACCTCAGGCATGCGCCACCATGCCTGGCTGATTTTCTCTATATATTTTTAGTTGGCCAATTAATTTCTTTCTATTTTTAGTAGAGATGGGGGTCTGGCCCTTGCTCAGGCTGGTCTCGAACTCCTGACCTGGAGCGAGCCTCCTGCCTCGGCCTCCCAGAGTGCTAGGATGACAGGCGTGGGCTACCGCGCCCGGCCTGGGCTGCAATGTTTCGAGGATGATTGGATCAAGAGCAGCTGCTGTGATGAGGGACCCCACTTCCTGACGCCCCATGGAAGGCAGAACCCCGAGTCACAAGCAAGGAGATCTCCACGTGACATTCCTCACCCAGAGGACAGAGCACAGTGATGACAGGCCAGAGCTGTCAGAACAAATTCACTTTCTGATCTCGGTGACTCTGAGTTCACTTGGCAAGAACAGGAAGGCACCAGTTCAATACCTGGACCACGGAAAAGTCACTTATAGCTCGTCACCACCCCTGCGACTGCAGTGGCCGGTTACGGTGAAGATTCTAACCGTGGACAACGCACGTCCACCGGTCATCGAAAGGTGACCTCTGCCCGTCCCTACTGTTAGTTAGCAACGCCGGCTCATGGCAGACGAATGCCAAGCGTATTCGTGAGCAGTCGGATTGTTAGCAGTTGTTCTACAAAACGCAAGTGGGAAATAATGTGTTTAAATCAATACACGACCTTGTGTAATGAGTGAGTTTTAAAATACAGATGAGAAACCAAGTTCGCTAATCACACACTCTTAAGTCTGTATTTGAATATATCACCTAATGCTCTGGGAGCTTGTGTTTCCCATCTCTTACAGAGAAAAACGAATGGATCTTTCTATCAGGGGTGGCCTTCTATTCGGGGCCCTGAGCTCCGTGAATAATCGCCGTGTGTCAGTGCCTAAGTTAATAGGCACTTGTCATCCGTTTATTTTGGGGTGTTTTAGGGCCCTGTTGGAGATCTAGTTAGCTAACCACCCCCTCCCCCCCGGGGGACATATTCTCTCCTTTTTTGGTAATAGACCCTCTGGTTTTCAAGAAGGTTCCCAGCCCCTTGAGCAAAGACCTTCCTTTGTCAGCCTCCCTTATGGAGCAACGCTGCCAGGTGACTAAGTTCCACCTGTGGGCACGTTGAGGGGGGTGGTGGGTGCAGCTTCCAGCAGTGTCCTTAAATGCAGTGGGTGTCCCAATCCCGGTCCCTCCTCCCCGCTGGTGGCGTGTGGGTGAGAACGAAACCTGAGCCGTCTTGAGCGAGTAGAAGCCACGCGTTGGGCATGACAGCACCGTGGGGTAGGACTGCCACCGGGAGACCCACGTCTGCCAGTCCCGGACGGCCGCCTCCACTTCATAGGAGATAGAGACACTACGTTATTGAAGAAGCCACTGCTTCTACTTGGGGCTTTTCTTATTAGCCATCAAACCTAGCATTAACTGATTTTGGTTTCTTTTTCTTTTTTTTTTTTTTTTCTTTTTGAGACCGAGTCTCGCTTTGTTGCCCAACCTAGAGTGAGTGCCATGGCGTCAGCCTAGCTCACAGCAACCTCCAACTCCTGGGCTCAAGCAATCCTGCTGCCTCAGCCTCCCAAGTAGCTGGGACTACAGGCGTGCGCCACCATGCCCGGCTCATTTTTTCTATATATATTAGTTGGCCAATTAATTTCTTTCTATTTGTAGTAGAGACAGGATCACGCTCTTGCTCAGGCTGGTTTTGAACTCCTGACCTCGAGCAAACCGCCTGCCTCGGCTTCCCAGAGTGCTAGGATGACAGGCGTGAGCCTCGGCACCCGGCCTGATTTTGGTTTCTTATAGGCTGACATTCCAGGCAGTTGAAAGTTCATCTGGCAAACTTTGTAGGATTTTCCTCAACTTTAGCCAAATCAGAGACAAAGAGAGAGAGAGAGAGAGACCCCAAGGACAGTTTTCCATCACGCCAGTAACTGTTTCCCTCCATCTCCGCTCCTGGCCAGGAGTAAAGAAAGTGAGGAAAAGCCAGGTGTGCGGGTGGGGGTGGGGAGCCAGGGTGGAGAAGGGGGCCCCGGGTCTCAGCACCTGTCTGTAGGTAAGTCACAGCTGGCTGGCACAGGTGACCGAAGCCAGCTGTCCTGGTAAGGCCAGAGTGAATTATTTCCACGACAGATGTCACGTCTGTGTGCCGCAGCACGAGACCCAGCGTAAAAGCGCTGATGTGTCTGATGAGAGACACTCCACGGATATAAGGTATTATTGTACAACTATTATTACTCATCGAAATGGTTTGCGGCAAAGTCAGATTGGTAGAGGCAACAGGCTGTATAGTCTCTTGTTGTTTAATAGCGTATATGCCAGCCAAACAGACATATGCCTTAACAGCTTTTAATTATTTCTGCTGTTTGCTTACTTCTTTGCATTAACCATGACTTGAGTCTCTTGCATATTCATCATCTGGAATCTCCATTCCCTCATCCTCGGTAATCACCGTCTTAATAATTGCTTGCCAGGTCTGCGGAGATTTTTCTGAAACAATCAGCCTTTCTTCAAACCGAAACGGCTCCATTTACCTTGAAGTTCTTTTCTTTTTTTTTTTTTTTTTTTTGTCCTCTCTGTTCATAGTTTCTGCTGATCTTTCCTGGCAGCAGGGAGGTTTCGATGGCTGCTGCACTGACTTGTTTGCTAATTCTGCAGCTCAAGGCAGCCCAGCTGTTTTATGACAACTCCCCCTGGCAGCGGGGGACGGTTTCGCCCACGGGCATGCCCCAGGGGCAGGGTCATCCCTGGCCGCTCGGCATGAACCCCATTCGTTCCATAGAGGATTTGGGAACAGGTTTGTGGCATGGCGTTGCTAGGGTGGCGTGGGTTTGGCGTGAATGAACACGGAGCGTCCCGGCAGAAGAACAAAGACATGTCTGTGCGGCTCGCTCACCGTGTGCTCCATCGGGGCGACTCCAGAGACAGATCCCGAAGCCACCGGCAGCACCTACACCTCCCGCCAGGTGTTTCCCACGAAGTCAGCGCCGCTGCTCCGAGCGATGAAGGAGCAACGTGGCCTTGCGACACCGTTGGTGAAAAATCCAGCGGCACGGAGACTTGCACACTTGCGATCAGATGGGCCCTACAGGGGAAGGAAAATCGGGGCGGTGGGTAGCGTGGGATCCTTTGAGATCCGTGTGCGCGACACCCGTGAGACCTGCAGAGGAACTGCCAGCTGGACACGGAATGAGCCGTTGGTGGAGTATTCTTCGTGGTATGTCGGGTGCCGTTTCCAAACCAGGGGCATCTCTTTCCACCGGGCAGGGGCGCGGCACGTTTCTGGAAGGTTCCGACACGCTACCAGGCAGTGCCGGGAGCCTCAGCATGGACGCCTGGCGACGTTGGTAACGAGCACACCTGCAGCCCCCTCTCCTCCCCACCCTCCTGCCGAGTCTAGTGCTCTGACCTCTGACCCCTCCTCCTCCAGACGAGCCCAGGAACTGGGAAGAGCCCGGGACTCTGAGTCAGAGGATTCGAGTCCAAATCAGGTCTGTTGCAGAAAGAGCAGATCCCTGGTTCAAGTTCAACAATTTTTATGCTGCGGGCCAGTAAGTTCCAATTATCGATTATTCTCGTTTCTACGAATGTTCAGTTTAGCTGGGTATCCCGCACGCGTATATGTTAAATCTGGCAACGTTGGTCCCAGGTTAATTTCTGTCACTCATATAAACGAGTTGTTTAACATTGAGGGGGGCGGTCCTCGTTTCCCTCATTGCCGAGAAGGGGTGAGCGTCTGGGAGGAGAAAAAGAGATCGCATTTACTGCCAGTACCTGGCCCTGTGCTCAGCAATAGAGTGGATGAGATTTGATTAACAGGTTCAGATATTTAATCTCAGGTGGGCCAAGCTGTGTGTTTGCATTTTGCATGCAGGCAAAGGACATGGCATCGTTAAAAAGAGCCGTGTGTTCTGCCCACGTCAGCATCCAAGACGAATAACAGAGACCCTCGGGAATTAAGAGTACTTTATCTTCATGCTAATCCTATGATGAGAGTGCTATTATTTCTACTTTATTCACGACAACAGTGAAACGCAGTGGATTTGTCACAGAACCAGCCCGTAAAAACGTGGAGGATTTATCACAGAAGTAGTCGGGAAGGGCACTGGACGTCGATGTGCTTCCAAAGCCACTTTCCCTTTTGATGTGGCTTCCAAATGTCTCTCTCAGATGACAAGGCAGAATCGAGTGTGAACACTAAAAGTACTGAGAATCTGTGACTGGTAGACTTCCTTGTTTATTCTTTCATTTTTATGCACAATGTAAGTCCTTCTCGAGCCTGAGAAGAGCCCACTGGGGTTGTCAGTAAGGCAAGTTATTGTAACACGGGCAGTTTGATATCATTTTTCTCCAGTGGGAGCTGCTTTGAGAGGCTCTTTTTAACGATGCCATGTCCTTTGCCTGCATGCAAAATGCAAACATAAAATGTGTGATTAACGAGACAACCCGGATCTCTTATTTTGACCTTCCCCCGGCAATCACCCCGAGATGGGATTCGGGGAGTTTTAGGAAGGGCTGGTGCCCTGGGGAGAGGGGAGAATGTTTGCTGAGCACATTACTCGGAATAAAAATAGCTGAAAGCTTAATGATATCTTTTTGGGTTATGTCAAAATGTCCCTGGAGTCAAAACAGTGGCAGCAAAAGAGTCACATGCGAACATCATGCTTGCCCAGCTGAAGAGATGCCTGGTGTATGCTCGATGGTGAGCATTTTACTTTGGATGCAGAGTTTTCCACCAACTCTGCTGATTTTTTTTTTTTAAATCCCTTTGTCCACCCTTTTCAGCAGTGTTTAGTTCTTTTTTGGTTAAAACAAGAACAACCAGAGTTCTTATTCTAGGAAAGTACATAAAACCTGCAGAGAGTTTAGAGGCACGATGGAAAAAAATTGAGCATGAAAGGCCGCCCGCCACCTGAATTATTCCATGCCTTCTCCCCTGGACAGCAGCCAGGCATGAAGCCCTCACCGCATAATGCCACAGGTCACCTCCCACCCTTAGATAAGTAGCAGAACCTCCCTCGACTCCCGGGCATTTTGTCTCTCCGACAATATTGTTAAGCGAATGAAGATATAACGTAGTACTTGTCAGTGCAGAGTAGAAGCGATTGGTAATAACAGGGTGACCCTTCCTCCAACAAAGAGACAAGGACAGAGGGGTCTGGGGCTGGCCGGCTGGATCTTGGTGTGCAGAACGGGTCCTCCCTGCCCCTCCCACTCCCTCCCACCCCATCCCATCACCCCATTTTTTAAAAAAATATCTGAAATGGAGATTTAGGAGGGAAAACAAAAAAGTTTCATTTTCCCATGGTCACATAACTAGTAAGTTCCAGAACCAAAATTTAAACTCAGGTAGCTTTGAGTTTGGGTTCTTAAACCCATGCAAATGATAAATGGTATTTCAAATACATCCTCCAATTTAGCCAAGTCCGTGTCTGTAATTTTAGCAACACAATTTGCTAATGCAGGCGTAAAGTAACCAAGGAAACTCCGGGATCCAGTTTGCCCCTGGGCTTTGTGCAGGACAGATGATGGCTCACCTGCCGCCTGACCTACGGGACCAAGAGCCGCGGGGCATTTCTTTCAGTTTGCTAAAGGGTTATAGCTCAATCCTGTTCTAGCACCTCCAAGATTTCCAATTACTTACAAAAATGTATAGGAGATTGTAATTTCCCCCTCCTGTCATTAAATAGAAGTATTTTTCTTCTTCACCGAAGACAGAAAGGATTTGCTCCCAGTTATTATGGTACCTGACCAAACATCCACCGTCCTGCACATACGTGCACGTGGGCACACCTGCACACATGTGCAACTTTGTAACAGTAAGATCAGATTCAAGTGAACTTCAAAGGCAGCCTCCAATCGGAGAAGAAATAACGGCTTGGCATCCTGAAGTCTGTCTGTGGACAGGGAAAGGTAAGAGACGGGGAGGAAAAACCCTTTGCTTCTTACTAACCATTGCTTGACCGTGAGTCACGATCATAACATGAAAACTGCTTCCTGCTGTGGTTTCCACCCCGAGCAGGTGATGTCTATGCTTTGTCTCGCTCCAAAGTCAAGGTCAAGCAGCGGCTTCCAAACACTGTTGCATGCAGCAGCTAGATCGTCCGGACAGCTTACTGAAATGCAGGTTTCTGATAAAATGCATCTGGGAGAGGACCCAGGCACCTGTCTTCCTAAAGAAGCATTTTCAGGGAAGCGTTTAAAACCCAGGGGCTACAGTGGCTGCCCTGGTCCTAGTCCTCTTTTGAGGGTGCAGTGTGTGCTCCCCTCATCTGATGTAAGGGGTTAACCCTGGACATTTCTCTTCCTACACTCTCATTTCCCTGGCTGACTCTTCCCCCTTCGTATTAATGCTGAATTTCATATTCCCCCAAACTCGTCTCCCATTTTTATTTTAGGAGAAAAAAAAAAAACTGCTGCTAGTGGACAAGCTGATGAGTCACCCTGGGATATATCAATTCCCTCACTGCCTTTATTGATATGTCTGGAAGCTTTGCCCATGGACGTGGAGATGACCTCAGAGTTCTGGGATATACGACCCAGGTGTGCACGACTTTGCCTTTTATTGGCATCAGCAGATGCTCAGCATTAGGATGGAGCAATGAAGAATAAAGCCTTCTTGGTTATCAGGGAGGATTGTGCTCAATTCTGGAAGAGCAGTAAACGACTGGCAGAGAGCAATCTTCCAGAATTTGGATCGCGGCCGTGTTTTCTCTCATCATTAGTATCAGATTTGTGTCTTAGTTTGTTGTCATAACTGCAAAAGATTTTGTCTCACTTCCCTCCATGATATTAGGAAACTCTCCTGTTATAATCTGCTTGCCAGGGATTGCCTCATTATTGGCGCAGTTCGTCTATATTTCCCTACTTCGGATTCTGGCATTGTTTTTGTGGGAGTGTATGTGTTGAGCAGCAAGTGGTCTTTGCAAATGCAAAGTATGTAGCTGTAGGAGCCAAAGATGTCTGTTTCCTCTAGGATGTTTGTCTAAAATACATTCAGAAAAAAAATGTATTTCTGAGTTAGGAAGCAGTATCTGATCCTGACTACACTGTACCTCTTTGAGGTTCAGACATGCCCCCTGCCCTGGAATCTGTATTGTTTTTTGGAGTAACCTCAGGATTTAGCCCAGTGGCCAGAAAGGAGCTGATGTAACTACATACTTATTGAGCAAGTAAGTCTTAAATCTTTTCACAGTATTAACATGAACATCATACTAGGAACAAAGAGAAAATCCTACTAGTTTCCGTACAGAAAATAAACACGTCAACATAAAGCAGCAAAATCGGAAAATTTTCAGAGTTCTCAACCAAAACAATAAAAGTTAGAAGATGATAGAAAAATACCTTCAAAAGCCTGAAAGAAAATGACCTCCAACTTGGAATTCTATGCCCAGCCCAGCTCCTGAGAATGAGATTAGAATAAACACGAATCATACATGCACACTCCCAGCATTGACCTCTGAAGTCCTGAGGAGTATGTTACCTCCCCCAGAAGAGGAGGATGCATAGATGAAAAGCGGGGGTTCCAACACGACATGGAGAGACCGCCAATGCCGGAGAGGGGCCGAAGGACGACAGCTGTCAGGTATGACACCTGTCCAGCGTCTCCTGGGGCAGGTCAGAAGACTCCCGGGGTTGTCCTTTGAAACGAAAAAAACTGACGAGACGCATGTATCATGTGACCTGTTGCATCTCGAAAAATCGAGAGGAGCCTTAGACAAGTGACAGAGAGTTTGGGGTTACGTTTACAAAACCTACACGGTGGAGAAATCAAAGAAGAGGCAATAATTAAGAACTAAGGGTCATCAAATGCACAGGTACTATCTCTCTGGCCGTGACAGCAGAACAGAGACTACAGACATAAAGAAAAGTATCCACATTTTGGGGGGGAGGGGGCAGCTGGGGTCGAACTCCGGGGAACAGGAGGGCTGAGCCCCGCTCCCCAGCGAGGCTGGTTCATAGATTCCACCTAAATCTGAGCAATGAAAGTATAGTGAGATAAGCATTTTATTTAGCAAAATGGAAGCAAATGCACAAAAGAATTAACCGACAAGGAAAAAAAAAAAAAAAACACCTGGAACTTGCTTGAGCTGAGATATAAAGAAAGGACATTGGAGAATTGCTGTTTCCTACTGAGTTCTGTGGAAACCCTTGCATTTTGAATCCTGTATGCACATGTCAACAGACCAACTAAACATCTTCACCAGAGGGATGACTTTTTAAACCACACAACCCTGTCAGCTGCAGCCGCGTCCCTCCAGCCGTGGTTTCGCTTTGGAAGGTCCTCAGTTAGCTGAGGTCGACCAAGGTCCAAAAACAATAAATGGAAAATTCCAGAAAGAAACGATTCGTTAGTTTTAAATTACACGTCGTTCTGAGTAGCTTTGTCCCACCCGGGACATGAATCCTCGCCCGTTAGTGGCTTAGGATTCGCCTCGATTATGGGATCGGCTGTGGTCACAGCATCTCAATGCTTGGGTTCAAGTCTTCTTTATTTTACTTAAAAATGGCCCCACGGTGCAAGAGTGAGGACGCTGGCCTACTGCTACCATTGTTCTGTTTTATTAGTAGTCATCGTTGTTAATATCTTTCTGTGCCTAATTTGTGCATTGAAGCTTTGTCGTGGCTATGTGCCTATCCTACGGAGAAAACATAGCGTAGGTAGGATCTGGTTCTCTCTGCGGTTTTAGGCATGCATCAGGGGTCTTGGGACATGTCCAGGTAGGACAAGCAGGGACTGGCCACACCCTCTGAAAGGGCTGAATGTTTTTTCTCTTTCTCCTCAGAAGGTTATACATGAATTGAAACACCATCTCGTCACAAATTGCCTAAGAAGTAGAAATCATTTGCTGTATAAAAGAACATTTATTTTCTAGAATGAGGAATGCTTTGAGACTTTCAGAAAGGGTCACGCTAAGGCTAGGAGTGGAAAGAATTCACAGCGTACAGGTCTGCCACGCCGATACGCGCACTTTTTGGATCACAGCTAGGATGGATCTCAATAAAAAGTTATGCAGGCCGGGCACAGTGGTTCATGTCACTCATCCCAGCGCTTTGGAAGGCCAAGGCAGGAGGATCGCTTGAGACCAGGAGTTCTCGGCTGCAGTGAGCTGTGATCCCACCACTGCACTCCAGCCTGGGCCACAGAGTGAGATCCCATCTCTACAAAAAGAAAAAAAAAAAGTTTATGTAAAAAAAAAATTAGATGTTACATTACTCTGGTATGAACTACTGGCACTTTCTGTTATGAGACCAGAAAATTCTCCCTGAGGCACCAGCGGCTCCCGGACTGAATTGTTTCAGGGACTGCCCATAATTCACAAGCGAAGCTGCGGCACAGATAGAAATAACCTCAACAAATGCGTTTTTACTAAGTGGTTTTTATAGCAGAAGATTTACCTGTTCCTTCAAGCCGCCTGTCCGCAACACGGCGTCTAAGTAAATCTTAAGTTACTCTTGAAACATGGCGTCCTGTCGAGAGTGATTATTCACAAGGTGTGGGAGAACACTCTCCCAGTTTGAGGTCCGTGTCCTACTTAATCACCCTGCTTCAGATGTTATTAAAAAGAAATCCAAGTTTAGTTGCTGCTGGGCTCAGCCAAGAAGAAAAAGGCTCAAGAAAGGTCTTAGAAAACACGCTGATGAAATCATTTGCATGAATACAGCCCCTGTGGCGCCAGTTGCCATTGTAATTTGGAGAAGTCGACATTTGAAATTAAAACCTGCCTTTGGTGCTCACCTCACACGCGCACACGCGAACACACACACCCACATGCACACACATACACGCATGCCACATGCAGACACGTGCATGTACACGCCACACACAATGCATGCACACCGTACAGACACCCATGCACATATACATACACACCACGTGCACACACTCTTACACACACGTGTGCACATACCACAGGCATCTCACCATTCACAGACACATTCGTACACACATGCGTGCACACACTCATATATACCACACCCCTACACACACACACCGGTGCAGGCATGTGGTCGCACACGAACTATCCATTGAGGAAACCGGCATGATACCAGGTCTGGGACGTCAGGATTGTGATCCTGAGTATGCCTGAGCCCAGAAGAAACTAGGTCAGACACAGTCTTTATGGGATTAACGCTGGATCTTCATAAAAACATCTCCAGGATGAAATCAAGGCAAGCTATGAGAGTCATTCAACGTCTGTGTCCTTTCTGATTATTTTACTTGATACAACTTATCCCTTTGTAGGATAATTTGTGTATATGTCTACATATAGCTAATTATTTTAGTTAAGTCAAATTTTATTATACATCACACATTTCTCTTGTTGTAGGACCCAAAATCAATGGACCTAAAATCCCAGGTTGTAGCTTAAATAAATGGGCAGTTTGTCAAATAAATAAGGGTCTTTTCTGGTTTTCTGCTGTCGTTTTGTTTTTCTGAATTTTGCAAACTAGTCTTTTTCCATTTTCTGTTTTATTCAAATCTACCTCACCCCTAAATGATGCCATCTCTCTCTCTCTCTCTCTCTCTCTCACCCCTTCCTTCCCAAATTAGCAGCCATGGCTTTTCGGCCCCTTCCTGCATCTCCCCGGGGAGCCCTCACCCCACCAGCCGCCCCCAGATCCTTGGAATCATTAGTCTTTCCCTCTCCTCACTTGCTTTTCCTTTCATCCAGCATCATAATTATTTACCTATTGTTAATTTCACTAATTAATAATGATAATAATAGAAAAAAAAATCCCAGAAAACCAATACGAATAAAAAACAGAAATTCGTAACTTACTGCATACCAGGAACTAATACTATGTGTTTCATAAAAAATGATCTTTAAGCTTCGCAAAAGTCTTTCCGTGTGGGTAAGTTGTTTTACACATGAAAAGCTGCTGTTTCCTTATCAGCCCGCTGCCCTGACCCTGCCTTTTCTACAGTTTTAAAGAGCAAAACTGTATCTCGTTGCCCTTTCTTCTCACCTTCCATTCATTCCTCGGTTCCCAGGTGTTCTACCAAATTCTCTTTCACGAAACGCCGCCCTCACTGTCCTGACCCTCAGTTCAGGAACCTTCTCTGTAGCCGTCATCTTCTGCAATGCCTCATTGGACTTGGAATGTGAACCCCACTTGAAACGTTCCATTCCCTGATTTCTATGCCTCACTTTTCTCTTGTTCTCCCCCTGCCTCCCTCCCCCGACTCGGGTCTTCCGCTGCTGCCTGCTTCCCAAAGGTGTGCATTTCCCAGGTCTCTTCCTTTCTCCTCTCACTTTCAATCTTTTCTGAACATGCTTAACAACTTCCACGGCTCCAAGAATCATCGGGACAGCGGCTGGCTCCTCTGAAATCTGCGTCGTATTCTCACCTGCCTGCAAGGGACGGCCAGGCAGATATTCCAAAAGGCACAGCAAATGTTTCCTTCCAGTTGGCGCTCACAATGCATTGCCTCACCTGGTCACCGTCACCAGCCACCGAGCTGCCGAGGTAGAAACCTCTGACTGGTCACATTTATTTTCCCTTTTCCCAAATATCCTCATTACAACACATCACCGATCCTACGGTACCCTCCGTCGGTTCTTTCTGCCACTCCCATTCCCGCTTCTCCTGCTCCAATTCAAGCCTTTGGCAACTCAGCCACCCTCCCTGGGTCCCCTCCTCCACCTCGCCCTCAGCAAGAGTCGCCCCAGGGCAGGCAGATGAGTTACCAAGGTCCAAGGCAGAGTCCGTGTGTCAAGGAGACAAAGCAGAGCCCTGGCCACTGGCATCCCTAGAACAGGGTCGGAGTGAGCATGACACAAGCTGGACATGACCCCACTGGCCACGTTCACTTTCTGTTGTGATTCTTCTCTCTGGTGTGTGTGGAGTCTATAGGTGACGGTCTGTGTCTACAGGTGAGTTCTGAGTATAGAGGTGAGCTCTGCATCTACAAGTGAACTCTGAGTCTACAGGTGAGCTCTGTGTCTACAGGTGAGCTCTGAGTCTACAGGTGAGCTCTGTGTCTATAGGTGAGCTTTGAGTCTATAGGTGAGCTCTGCATCTACAGGTGAACTCTGCTTCTACAGGTGAGCTCTGCATCTACAGATAAGCTCTGTGTGTATAGGTGAGCTGTGAGTCTGCAGGTATGCTCTATGTCTACAGGTGAGCTGTGAGTCTGCAGGTGAGCTCTGAGTGTACAGGTGAGCTCTGAGTGTACAGGGGAGCTCTGAGTGTACAGGTGAGCTCTGAGTCTACAGGTGAGCTCTGAGTGTATAGGTGAGCTCTGAGTGTACAAGTGAGCTCTGAGTCTACAGGTGAGCTCTGAGTCTACAGGTGAGCTCTGCATCTACAGGTGAGCTCTGAGTCTACAGGTGAGCTCTGCATCTACAGGTGAGCCCTGAGTCTACAGGTGAGCTCTGAGTCTACAGGTGAGCTCTGAGTCTCAGGTGAGCTCTGAGTCTCAGGTGAGCTCTGAGTCTGCAGGTTTAATCTACTCTGGAAAATGCATGGGCTATAAGGACACAAGTCAGGCAGGTAGCTCTAACACAGCAATTCTAAAGCAAGGGTTCCCTTTGCCTGCTGTCTTTCTGACTTACATTTTTCCCAGAGAAGGAAAAATAATGAAAAGTTTTTATTTAAATCCTCTTTCCTTTTACATTTCGTAAGCCTGAAGGCTACATAGGAAGAAATCTAAATAGTGACAATGTCCACAAAGTAATGTTTACAAAAAAGAGTGGATAACATCAACAGGAAGGCAAAAACGAGGCTTGCTCCTATACACCGCACTCCAGATACTGCCCGGCAGTGGTTGATGGCTCAGTTCCCCAGTGCCCTCGAAACATGGCGGGGGGGAGCACAGCGGCAGGATGAACTACATTCTCCTCTGAAATATGATTTAACTGCAGCAGTGATGTTTTCAGGAAAGACTTGCAGAGAGATCTCTATCTTTTCTTTCCCAACTAGAATTTATTTCCAAATCTACCTTCAGAGTTTCCAAGTGAAGCTTTTATTAAGAATACTATTTGGCCAGAAACAGTAACCCTTGATTTATAAGAGGAATTTAAAGGAGTAGAATATAATTTTTCTTCCACCTATTATTAATTTGTGTTGGTCCATCCAGTATTTCTCTATGCTGTGGAAGAAGAAACATGTCCACGGTGGGCAGAAGGATCTCTCGGTGTAGAGCTCCACATCTAACTGTGATAGTTTTTTTTTTTTCCTTTAATGACTATTGGTCACTATTTCTTCATTTTGCCTGCTAGCTTTATCATGATGAAATAGTCCATTCTAAAACTCTACCCCCATACAGTTGCAACATGTACTATGTTTGGATTATTTCCCTTTGCTACCGATATTGCCAAATTCTCAGAGACCGTCTACATGTTTTGGCAATGTGAGCAGAGGTTGCAACTGCCCTTGTTTTTGCCCTAGCTGGCCTGAGTCAGCCGATGGGAATTCTGATTGCCTATCCTCAGGGCCAAGATGTGAAGCTGGTTTGGAAAACTTCTGGAAATATCAATCCAAGAACATTTCTTTCCTATTTGTGCATATCGGTCCTTTTATTTCCTGCTGAGAATTATTTGTATCATTCAGAGTTTCTAAGCACAGAGCATGACTTTGAGATCCCATGGATTCTGAAAAATTTTCAGATAGGAAAAGGAGATGAAATGAACCAGTAATTAGGCAGCCAAACTTCATTCTTTTGCTCTTTGAAAAACAAGCATTTTCTGTCCTTTTTTTTTTTTTGTTATTTTGCAACCTTTCCTTCTCTCTCTAACCTGCCAATATTTCAGAGACTGTGATTCTTTTCTCTTAATTTCACACTCAGGACGCTGGTTGAAGGACTATGGTCTTAACATACTGAGCACACCAATCCAGCCAGAAAGTTATCACAAACACACACACACACACACACACACACACACACACACACACACACACACAGGTCAAGTATGTCACTGAGCTAGGCATTGAATGTCCTTCAGACAAAAGCAGAACTTGGTGAAGACTGTCTTTCTCTCCTACATTTATCCAACTCTGGCTTTCACTTAAACTGAAGAAATTATCATTGATTTATTTTTTCTTTCCCCGCAGGTTCACTAAGCCGAGAGTGTGTATCAGACACTGTTCCAGACATAGGGGCTGCCTTGTATCTGGGGGGACTTCCACTGGACAGGAGAGGCAGGCAGTGCACACATCAAAGCTGTCGTATGAGAAGGGCCAGGTGGGATGCTGGAACACACAGAGCAAGGTGATGGCAAAGATTCTGAAGGCTACAGCAGATCATGCGGCTGGGAGGGGCCTCTCCGAGAAAGCGGCTTCTACGCTGAGCCGTGGATGAGAGGAGTCAGCTCAGCCGTGTGCAGAGATGGGCTCAAGTCACATAGCGAACAGGGAACACCTCATTTAAGGCCCTAAAAACAGGGACAAGCTTGAGTTTGGGAAACATGAAGAAGCCCAGTGTGAGTGGGGAGGGACAGATACTAAGCTGGCAGGGGTGGGGGTCACAGGGCGTACAGGGGGTCATAGGTCGGGGAAGGTAAAACCCCTGGGAGGAGAGTCGGGGAGACAGACAGAAGGGATCCCAGGGGGTGCTCGGGACATCTTGATGCTTAATTTTTCCCTGTCTCATTTTCTATTTAAAACGCTAACACCAAGTGAAAAATACAAGAGACATTTAGAGAAAAGATAGTGGAAAACTTTGATTTTTATAGTAGTCCATGGGAGCACATTTCCTTTTCCAAAGGACAAAACAGAAATTAGCCTTTGGTAAATGAGCTAGAATTTAAACAGAGTCTCAAACTACATGCATGGTTCTAGAGCAGACCACCTGCTAATTTAATTCTGAACTGATCATTTGCTTAAAAAAATCTATGAATATTATTTTTTGGTGGATTTGGTCTCGTGACTGATGGGTTCACTCACGAAGATCAAACTGGTCCCTTAAGTCAGGCCTGGGGAGATACTAAAACATAAACTCTCCAAGCTTGTCCCATCCCCCCAACCCCCCGGCACTGGGGTTTACGTATTTAGGGCAATCTTTGAGACTAAGGGGTGGCAGTCTTAGACTAAAATCTCCCAATCACTGAATTTTTAATGAAGACTTCTGAGTCTTCCTAGCTGGCTTGCCAAACATGGAGATGTCATGTCTCCTTAGCAATCCAAGTTATGTGTAATAATCTAGAATAATTCAAATACTGCTTCACCTTTGCTGTAAATAAACCTTATTCTTCAATAACATGTACGGGTGGTTGTATAGCTCCTTGGTCTTTACTTGGGGTAAATACAAGGGTCTTCAAAAAGTTCATTAAAAATTCATATGATGAAAAAAACTATGCAGGGATCTCAAATTTTTTTTTTTTTTTTTTACCAAAGTAGACCTGTACTAATTTGTTATAACACATCTGAGCAGGATCCAGTTTGAGGCACTAAGAAGGATAAGACAGCAGTTTGAAAAGAGCCCCTATTAGCATAACATGAATTCTGCTAAAATCAAAGCAAAAACAAGTAACAAATTTATGACAAAGCTTGGGTGGAAGAATGGTGATACCATCGATGCTTTATAAAAAGCTTATGTGTAAAATGCTGCAAATAAATCAGTGGTTTACAAATAGATAACTCCTGTTAAGAAGGGACAAGAGTGTGTTGATGATGAAGTCCACATCAGTGTTCGAGGAAAAAATATTGTCCGTGCCCTAATTGAAGAAGACTGCCAATTAAAAGCAGGAACAGTAGCCAACATCCCTAATGGTTCAGCTTACACAATTCTGGATGAAAAATTAAAGGTGAGCAAACTTTCCCCCTGAAGAGTGTGGAAACCATGGTGCCCAGATTGGCTACAGACAACAGCAGGGCTTCCAGTGGAAATTTTACAGTGAGACCAAGACCCTGAAGTATCTTTTTGAAGAATTGAAGCAGGAGAGGAAACCTGGCTTCACTAGTACAATCCGGGAGATAAGACACAATCAAAGCAATGGCTACAAAGTGTCCAGTCAAAGCAAACACAACTCAGTTGAGAGCAAAGGCCATGGCAACAGTTGTGGGGGTGCTCAAGGCATTTTGCTTATTGACTTTCTGGAGAGGCAAATGATGACAATATCTGCTCCTTACGAGAGTGTTTTGGGGAGTTAGCCAAAGGTATCACAGAAAAATACCTGGGAAAGGAGAATCCTGCTCCACCCCAATAATGCTCCTCTCCATTCCCTCATCAAACAAGGGCAATTTTGAGACAGTTTCAATGGGAAACCATCAGTCATCCACCTTACAGTCCTGATCTGGCTTCTCCTGACTTCTTTTTGTCTCCTAATCTTAAAAATTCTATAATAGGCACCCATTTTTCTTCAGTTAATCATGCAAAAAAAAAAAAAAAAGACTGAACTGATGTGGTTAAATGCCCAGGACTCTCACTTCTTTAGGGATGGACTGAATGGCTGGCATAATTGCTTACAAAAGTGTCTTAAATTTATTGGAGTTTGTGTTGGGAAATAAGTTTTTTTTTTTTAATTTTTACTTTTTAATTCCATTCCATTTTTACATGAACTTTTTGGAGTCCCCATGTATTGAGGGAATAGGTTGTATAGGTGAGATTGCACTGCAGTGTGAGGGCCAATGGTTAATACCTGGTTCTCGGGGCAGGGAAATCCATGATTTGGAGCGTTTGCCAATTTCTGTAATGGAAAAGTCCTGCTGTGGCCAATGTTGGGCTCCCAGTATCACGCAGGCCACCCAAAGGCTGCAGTGGTCAGAACGCACACAATTGGCTTTTGAAAGCCCGTGGGAGGCAGGGGAGACTGGACGGGGCCACAATCTGGGAGATGGAGGGCCCACCAAGGACATGACATCCTGGCCCTCATGCACCTGCTCCAGTCAAGGGGACGTCATTGAGCAAGGGCTGGTGATGCCTTGCTTTCTTTCAAAAGCAGGGTCTTCATAACAGCTGGTGCACACGTGAAAGTCCGTTAGAAGACTGGAGAGAAAATTTGAACCCACTCTGGAAAGTTAGATGGGAAAGAATGCCTAGTTTGGGTTGTTTCTTTTCTTTTTTTTTTTTTTTCAAGAAAATTTTGTGTGAAAGCGAAACTTTGATAGCTCCTAGAATCCTTATTTTTAGCTATTCTGTTTAGAGATGAGCCTGCTCTCGGGCCCCTCTCTGGTCATAGGTAATTACATCCCGATCTCATCGTTCTTCTCTCCAGAAAACGGTGGTGACAAAGTCACACACCTGGAGAAGCTCAGTGTGGTGCCTACGGGGTCCTTAAGGGAATTTCCGTAACCTGCGCAGACAGGACTCAAAACCCTGCAAGGCCAAATGTAAACGGAACTTACTTTCAAAGACTTCCAGGGGTCGTGGTGATCCCCTCCTCTGCGCCGTTTCAAATGTGAAACCACATTCACAGGCAGAAAATCCTTTCCTGTATCTAACCTTCAGCTCTCCTGTTTTTGTGTTTAATTAATTCCCGTTGTCTTCCCCCTAAATGAGGGCATCAGGCTTCCGTCCCTACGTCTAATTAAAGATACCGGAAACCTTATTACCGCCGATCCCACTAATTCACAAATGGAGATAATCCCAGCAGGGCCTGGATGGGAGGAATAATTAGATAAGCAAATGAATTGGGCAAACAAGATCGAAGGTCACCTTAGACACCTGCCTTCTAACGAGGCAGACTCAGTGTCACGGCTGGGCGGGTGCTCTCCGACCAGGCCCGCACCCTGGATGCTTTCGTGATGCCAGAGAGAGGAGATTGTGACAGAGAAAGGAGCTTCCAGAAGCTCTAGGGACACTCCCCCCCCCCCCCCCCCCCCCCCCCCGGAGATCTAGGTAAGATCCAGGTTTGTTTCTATCCCTACATGGGCAGGAGTATGGGCTCCTGCCTGGCCTTGCTCTCTGGCCTTGACTCTCCATGGACCAACTCCAGAAAATACAGAGCGGGATTTTGCAAGCAGCAGCTCTGTCTGGTACCCCTGAAGGCGAATCCCCAGCCCCTCTGCCAGAGATGGGTAGGGGAGAGCTCCGAGGCACTGCTGAAGACAGGCTCAAAGTGCATTCGCTGAAACATTTTTAAAATCCAGGCCTTTGATGACTCATGCAATGGCTTCTGCTTCTTGTTACTGTTAATCTATGTTTGTCTTTGCGTTGGGCCATTATTCATCGACAGCCCGCTCCGGGCTAGACCCTGAGGATACATCACACAGACCAACTCTATGCAGTTCTTATTTAATTTAATTTAATCTTTAAACAATTAAACAGTGTTTACCACTTGCAAGCACCTCGTGAGCACATTAACAATATATATAGAAAAAATTAACCGGGCGTGGTGGCACATGCCTGTAGTCCCAGCTACTCGGGAGGCTGAGGCAGGAGGATCGCTTGAGCCCAGGAGTTGGAGGTTGCTGTGAGCGAGGCTGACGTCACGGCACTCACTCTAGCCTGGGCAACAAAGCGAGACTCTGTCTCAAAAAAACCAAAAAACAATAGTGCGTCATTGAATTTACCTTCCTCGGTGAGTGCACAGGCTGGTGGAGCTCAGAGCTTGTGATAAAGGAGGTCTAGGCGGCAGCTCAAGGCCAGCGGACACAGCCTGGGGAACCCGGCTGGGCTCACACCCAGACGAGTCTCACAGGGACCCGAGGAGTTTCTCGGGGAAGATACCTGAGGCCACGAGCAAAGCAAAGTGTGGGTAGGTGCTGGGTACCCAGGAAGGAGACAGAGCCGGTCACCCTGGACTGTGGATGCTCGTTTCCACTTAGTTAGCTGGACGGAATCGGGAGACCGGAATCAACGGGTGTTCACCTGACTGCCTCTTAAAGAACTCCGGAGAGTAGAGATGGCGAGCTGAAAGGGTAAACTGATGATGCCAGGGCTGGAGCCCAGCAAGGCGGGGAGAGAGGCGGGAGCCCTTCCACTTCTGCACTTCTGGGAGGGCTCTGATGGCAGCTCGGCGGAGGGTGTGCTCCGGGCAGCTCGGGCCCCTCTCGCCGCACGTCCCACAACATCCTGCCTGCCGGTCCAAGAGCACGCGGAAGGGAAGGATGCAGGGAAGAATCCAGGGGACAGTCGGGAGGTGATGGCAGCTGTCCAGGTGGGGATGACAGGCTTGGTTGGACCAGAGCAGGAATGGCGGAGACGGGAGGGTGACCAGATGCCGGACACACTGCTGAGTGGTGTCGGCCGAATTTGCTGAGGGCCGTGATGTGGGAAGGGAGGGAGGGAGGCTGACTGGGCTTCCACTAGCCGAGCTGGGACAGGGGAGGTGCACACTGGCCAGGTGCTGACCCCAGGTGGCCTGGGATTGTGGCTGCCCGGCGTTCACGCCCTGTGCGGTTCTCCCGCCTGCCCCTTCCCATGTAGGCAGGACCTGTGAGCTCCTGTTAACCAGCAGGACACAGCAAGGGGGACAAGACTGGGTGTTGATGTAGACACAATTTCACCACCTACAACTGTAACCCGTCCTGTGGCGAAGCTCTCTGTTGCTGGCCTTGAGGAAACTGACATGCTGTGAGCTGCTCAAGCTGCACGGAGCTGAGGGGGCTGCCACCAGCCAACGGCCATCAGGAAACCGAGACCTTCAGCCCAGCAGCTGGGAAGGAACCGCACGCTGCCCGCACCCAGGAGAGCCTGGAAGAGTAGACCCTCCCCACCCGAGCCTTGGATGAGACCGCAGCCCCAGCCAGCACCTGCACTGTGGCCTGTGGAGACCCCACAGGGAGGGGCCCAGCTGACCCCCACCCAGACTCCTGGCCCGCAGACACTCTGAGTTAATAGAGATGAGTTGCTGTTGGAGGAAATGTAAGTTACCGTGTTTCCCCCGAAAATAAGCCCTCCCCATAAAATAAGCCCTAGCGGGATTTCTAAGCATGTGTGCAATAGAAACCCCACCCGGAAAATAAGCCCTAGCGCTGGGCGTGGCTACGCAGCGCATCTGCACAACCCATGCATGTCGTCGCGGAGCGGGAAAGAAGATGAGCAGCCCTTCTCATCTGCCCCGTGAGAGCTCTATGGCTCTACAGGAGAGATTGGGGCCGATGGTTCTAAAGGAAATAGAGTCGCAAGACATTCAGGATGGGATTCGGGGTTTGGAGAGTGATGATGATGTTCCAGAAGAAGACGACTGAACTGTACTTGAATAAATGTAGATGGTTGTACCATAATTGAAAAAAATAACACATCCCCTGAAAATGAGCCCTAGGGTGTCTTCTTGAGGAAAAATAAATATAAGACCCTGTCTTGTTTTTGGGGAAACACGGTAGTACAGCTGCTATGGAACACAGCATGGAGGTTCCTCAAAAAATTAAAAATAGAACTACCTTATGATTGAGCAAGGCCTCTGCGGGGAACTGAGATCAGACGGCTGAGGGGGTATCTGCTCTCTTGTGTTCATTGCAGCACGATTCCCAGTAGCCAAGAGATGGACCACCCTGGGCGCCCATCAAAGGATGGACAGATAAAGACTGAGAAACACATTTGCCAAGAGGCACGGGGACCTGGCCCCAGTCTGGCTGACTCCCGAGCCCCCCACGGGGCCGGTCCAGGATCTGGTGCAGAGACTGGGTGCCGACAGCCCTCACCGTTTGCCCAGGCGGGTCCCCGCTCCTCCTCCACTCTGCCAGCAGGTCTGTCTGGAGCAGACGGAGCACATGTCAGCGGTGGCTGGTGTCAGGGGACCTGGGGCAGCCTCGGAGGCCAGGCCTCGGATCCGACTGGCTCGGGTGGCAAGTGGCTGCAGGGCCCGGGCGCCCAGAGGTGCAGGTGGCGCCCACGGAGCCTCACTGTGGTCACCCGACCCTGTTCCCCACCGGACGGCTCCTTGCAAGGCTCCTTGCTCACAGGGCAGACACCCTCCCCGGCTGGTCACTCCACGACCCACCTCGTAGGTGGCAGCGAGGCGCAGGGACCCAGCTCAGGGCTGTTTTTAGCTGCACTTGGTGATTGATTTTTTTTCTTTTTATTTTTTTAAGAGAAATGGGTCAAGCATTCTCTCTCTTACCTCTCTCCCTCTCAAACATATCTGGAGGGTTCACTGTTTCTATTCTGGTGCTGCTCTCGGCGGAGGGGTGGCGGGGGGAACAGTCTGAGTTTTCAGTGATGGCTGCGGCAAAACCGAACCAGTGGCAGGAGCACAAAGCCAAGGTGCCTCCTCCCTCCTCCTTCTCCTCCTCCTTCTCTTCCTCCTCCTCTTCCTTCTCCTCCTCTTTCTCCTTCTCCTCCTCTCCTTTCTCCTCCTCCCCTTCCTCCTCCTCCTCCTATTCCTCTTCCTCTTCCTCCTCCTCCTCTTCCTCCCCTTCCTCTTCCTCCTCCTCCCCTTCCCTTCCTCCTTCTCCTCCTCCCCTTCTTCCTCGTCTTCCTCCTCCTCCCCTTCCTCCTTTTCCTCTTCCTCTCCCTTCCCTTCCTCCTTCTCCTCCTCCTCCCCTTCCTCCTTTTCCTCCTCCTCCCCTTCTTCCTCTTCCTCCTCT